>JACSYO010001980.1:3657500-3945018 GCA_016806645.1 Ophiodon elongatus | reverse complement strand
CTTCATATTCAAACATTCCGAAAAGGAAGTAACTAAAGGTCACAGTGTTATGCTTCCATCAGGGGATGACCAACATTTTCTAAGTGATATACTTTTTCATGTATCTCAGACCAAGGTGTGTGTGTGTGTGTGTGTGTGTGTGTGTGTGTGTGTGTGTGTGTGTGTGTGTGTGTGTGTGTGTGTGTGTGTGTGTGTGTGTGTGTGTGTGTGTGTGTGTGTGTGTGTGTGTGTGTGTTTCCCCGTGCACCGACCACTTTATTAGGTACACCTAGCTAGTACCGGGTTGGAACCCCTTTTGCCTTCAGAACTGCCTTAATTCTTCGTAGCATAGATTCAACAAGGTGTTGGAAACATTCCTCAGATATTTTGCTCCATATTGACATGATTTTATATATATATATATATATATATTTTTTTTTTCTCTATCAAGTCGTCTACCCCACATCTAGATGCCTAAATGCATTGAGTTGCTGCCATGTGATTGGCTAATTAGCTATTTGTGTTGACAAGCAATTGAACAGGTGTGTCTAATAAAGTGGCCAGTGTGTGTGTGTATATATATATATGTGTGTGTGTGTATATATACATACATACATACATACATACATACATACATACATACTCAGTGTTATAACGGTTCTGTCCATTCAAAATTAAGCCAAACTTGGCATAAAACAGCAGATACTGATTTTTTTTTTATGAATGACATTGGCCTATTTTATCTTCCCACCATATTTATTCACCACAGTGCTCAGATAATTGTAGTCACTCTATTGTTTGATAGTGATGGGTGGTATTGTTGACGTGTTAAAGATTCACTGGAACTGCTTTGAGTAGCTGTTGCCTGCAGCGCTACATCTTACCGGCTCAGAGTGACTGCATATTATTTAACCATTCTACTTTGAAATATTTCAAACTGATCCCCCAGCAAAGTGCCATGCAGATTATGCAGATCTTTTTTTTTAATCACAAATCCTGTAGACTCTAGCTGCACCGCCTGTTGCAGCTTCATAATAAGAGCACTCCAGTGTGTAAAATAAAGCATGGACAAAAATGATTCTAAGAGGACTTGATTGTAAAGATTTCTTTGTGGACCACCATGTGAACCTTGATGTACATCCACTTAAAATTCACTGCTATCAATTCTACTCAGTGCAGCTCTGTAACCTTAAAGACCGCGATCTGATAGGGAGCGGTATGCGATTCAATATCGAAGTCACTCCTGAGTCCATCACTTTTAAAGGCCCATCCTTCGCAACTCTGTTTCATGTTACCCACGGGTCCCACAGTAGAGGAGATCCTCCAAGGCAAGTTAAGGGAGAAAATTAGCATAGTAATTAAGGCTAATGAAATAATGGTCAGTGGGGGGATCGTTTGGCTTCTTCACTTGCTCCCTTGCTCCTGTTAAATCAAACCAAATATAGCCAGAAGCTGCAATTGAGAGGTTTAAAGAGACTTTCATGATGCTTTAATTTGACAGGGACAGAGACCGGCCCCCGTTTTAGCATTTGAATTTATTTTACTGCAGCTGGAAGCCAGAGCTCCGCTCATATAGCTAATTATCTTTAATAACCATGACGGCACTGAAAAGCACATTTGGTCGACATTTATTACAGATATGTTTCTCAGGATCATATCTGTATTTATATTTATGAACTTTTTTTGGAAATGCAGCCTGATGTATGATTTATTTATATAAGAAATGCCCTACCCATTGCAAACCTGCTTGACGTTATTGAATGTCCTGTTATTGAATGTCATCTACACTAACACTAGTTACAGTTATACACACTCATATTTAGTGGCTGCTTCCATTAGATAATAAATAACTAATGATGCCCGTTAGATGCATGTTTTCACTCTGCATATGTTGTATAGACATGGTCTGATGGTGTGCCCAATCTCTTGTAGGTGTGGTAGTACCATGAAGGGTGGAGGAAGGGGCAAGGAGCCACCTGTTGCAGGGGAGGTCACAGGCAAGCGTCCCAAACGCAAGTGCCTGCAGTGGCACCCACTTCTCTCCAAAAAGGCTCTGGATTTCTCTGAGGAGGAAGAGGAAGAGGATGAAGAGGAGCTGGAGAAAGTGAGTAGTTCGTGACTGATGGCACCCTGATGGCACAGAAAACAATCTGATGGTTTCTGAACTTGTTCTCAGCAGCCAGTGCTGTGTGGCCCGGACCCGGAGGCCCAGGTGCAGTGTGGAAGCACAACAGAGGAAGTGGAGGAGGACTCGAGTGAACAGCGGGCCCGGCGGCCGATGAACGCCTTCCTCCTCTTCTGCAAACGCCACCGCTCCCTGGTGCGGCAGGAACATCCACGCTTGGATAACCGCGGGGCCACCAAGATCCTGGCTGACTGGTGGGCTGTGCTGGAGCCCAAAGAGAAGCAGAAATACACTGACATGGCCAAGGAGGTGACTCATGCACCTGCACTGACTTTATTTCTAACCATCCTTACTCACTTGATAGTTGAGAATATTATTTTCAATCTTTATGAGAGTTGGGGATATATGTTGGTGATGAACACCTGGATTGTCTTCCAGAGTTTTACTGCTGTTGTGCACAAAGTGTTTTGCGCTAATCCAGCTTGATATCATCGTGAGCTAACCGTAACTCGGCGCAGAAGGAAGCTGGGGGGAACCCGTTGGGGGTTATTTCTGGGGGTTATTTTCCAGGCCCCTGTCAGTCAAATCTGATCAAACCACACCCACATGGCCCTGGTCAAGCTGATATACTGAATTTCGGACTGTTTACTTTATGTTCTCATCAATTTTTCCTGTTCTAGTGAAATACTTTGATTTAGACTTGATGATATGATACCAGGTGCTTTAAGGTGTTGTAATCATATAAATTCTGTCCTTTCAGTACAAGGATGCCTTTATGAAGGCGAACCCGGGCTACAAGTGGTGTCCCACCACCAGCAAACCCGTTAAGAGCCCCTCCTGTCAGCCAGTCAGCAACACCCGCAAAAAAGTTTGGTCCTTCTCTTCCAACTCAACCAAGGACTCCTCCACTGCCAAAAAAGTGCCCAAAACTGACAGCATGCCACAGTTAAACTTTGCCATGGCAGGTGTGTATAGTACAACACGGTGTGTTTGGTGACTATATGACAAAGTGTTGGATTGTCTTTGTAACTACTGTCATTGCTTAGATCCTACAAAGATGGGAGGCCTTAGCATGCTGCTGTTAGCTGGGGAACATGCCCTCACAAACAGAGAGGTAGGTCACCCCATGGGTGAATCCTTGTCATGCACCGGCTCTCCTGTCACACTAATTACTGATGCTGGTTTCATCTGTGTTTTCTACAATATACTTTAGAATTTTCCGTTTCCTTTTTGTTTGGCAGACCAACTAATCTGTCATTGTTTACTTCTCCAGATCCCCTCCAGCACTAAACCTAGTTTACCTGACACAGCCAGCGAAGGGAACTCCTTTCCAGGGGACAAGGAAGAGGTTTGTTGTGAGACTTTACATTTTACACCAGATACTGGAGGTCTGTGGTCTCTCTAAAGCAGGTCACTGATGTGACTAGACCACATCAGTGACCTGCTTTAGAGCAAGATATCAAAAAATCATCCTGCTCATATGTTGCAGTAGCTAGTGGTGGAAAGTAACTAAGTGCACTTACTCAGGTACTGGACTAATGTACTTCTACTATACTTATAGCATTTTATGTTGCTTCTACTCTTACTGAATACTTCAGATTATTAATATGAAATATAATCAACCATTACATTCCGATTAAGCTACCCAGCAACATAGAGAAGTTCAAACTAGCCCCACTTAATCAGCTGCACATTAAAATAATGCTTACACGTGTCCATAAGAGAATGAATCTAACAATATAATGTTATTCTGGAAGGTGCCGTTCTGCATAATGAGTGTTTTTACTTTTAGTACTTTCAAATCAAAGAATTGCAACAGCAACATTTGTTTTGAGAGTTTGTGCTTTCCTCCGTTTTACTAAGATCGATGGTGTGAATGGCGATTGGCTAAAGCCACTTAAACGCTGGTTTGTTGTTTAATAACTTGGAGAGCTGACTTGTTTTTGCTCACCCTGTCTCAACCTCCAGATGCTGTCTGGGACAATACCGAACAGAGTGCCTGGCCTCACTGAGAGCAGGGTGAAGTGTGCCTCTTCCACACTGGCACAGGTACGACTGAATGTGGATTCATGAAGGATGCACCACTGATCATAACTGAGTTTCTGTTCTACAGCCTCTCTAGTTACTTTTGTTCATGACAGTAACAACTTTTAAACAGACTGTCCTTTAGACCTTTTTACAGTATCTGTCAGATCCAGTGGGACTCCAGTCACTGCAACACAAAGCTGATACTAATCAACCATGTTATTTCTCGGCAGAACCAAAAGCATCACTGCCTTACAAATAAATGGCAAGAGAATGATCTGCAGCCCCACCCTCGGGGCAAAATTTCTGTTTTGCACACAATTTATCACAATCGTAATCTGATAGTTTGACGCTACGACATTTGCTGAGCAAATACAATGTGCTTTCAAAAGATGAGCTGAAAGATGTTCAACTTTTGTAACCTTTGCTGCATGGCTAACTTCAGGGGATCTGATCCAAACCTGACTACTGACCAGTCCGCTCACTGGAAAGATGAAATCATCATTCATACAGGATCCTGACAGGGACTAAGGAATTTACATTGAAGTGATGAGAAATCCTGAGCAATAGATATTTTAATATATCAGCTTTCTGTGTGTCCTCTCTGAGCTTCTACCAAACACGGAGATAGTTCACCTCACAAAATAATCAAATCATGATGAATGTAGACTCTTTCATCCTGATGATAACACACTCACTGCCAATAACACAAGGGGAGATGTGATGATCCTTTGGAATAAAAAGTATAGCCTTTGTTAATTGGCCCCCATCATAATAAATACATCATATCATCTCATTGGACGTTAACTTTCCCCTCTCCTCTCTCTACCTCTAATCATTTGGACATTTTTTCTCGTGTTTTAACATCTTATTCTGTTCTGGTTCTGTGATTATATTTTATACATTTCACCTTGTTGAATATCCCTTTTTGCTGTAGCTTTATAACATTATGTTCCAGCTGGTGTCACTGTTTCCTCTCATAGCTTACTGAGTGTTGTAAAACACTGAGTGCACAGAGCCAGTTGATGACCAGCTTCATGATGCTGGTCCCCCAGTATCACCAGCTGTAGGCTCAGTGAGGCCCGGTAACCTAAAGAGATCAGGCCCCAGCTTTATTCTGTCCTACCAGAGCAGTAAACACGGTGACATCTGATGGAGACAGTAAATATTGCTGAATACTAATGACATCTGCAGAAAGCCGAGCAGTGTGATCTCATAAAAAACATTTTACTGTATGTTCACAGTCATCTCTCTCTGCGGCACCTGAAGGAAAACCATGCAGACAGTCTGCTCTCTTCCAGCTTGCTGAGGTAAAGCACTTAACAGTTTGACCACAGTTCATCTAAAGTAACACCATGTCGCTTTATTTAATAACTGGAGAGAGTGTTCAACTTTGAAAACACCCATTTTACCTGATAACATCCGTTATCTTTCACGTCAGAGATTGAAATATTGTAGAAATGTGACACGGCTGACAAGGTTTGCCTTGTTTATGAGAGACAACTAGACAAGAGTCTGTTAGCTGAAAGCAAACATTGAGGATTTGTTACTTTTAGTGATGGAAGTCTTCACTGTGACATTTGCTGTCTTTATTTTCACACATTTTGTCTTTTTATCCATATACTCAAAAGTCAAGTTTATGGTTCAAAAGTAATAAGCGTCCAAATGAATCGTTCACTGCCATTGATTTAATCAAGCAGACAAAAGATCACATATAACAACTGTGTTTCAATCATTGGCATGAATCTGATTCTATGTCATGTGACACATTATCATTAATGCTATCAGGAGATCCACATACAAGTGTTTCTAAATATCTGTTAGGGGGAATAAAGTATTCAGTCATGGCAAGACTGATGGAAAGATTAGGAAAAGGTTCCAGAAAGGTCTGATCCATTTAGAAAGAATGTAGCAGCGTATTATTAGTTTGTTTACCACTGAGTTCTTTTGTTGTGTCGGTAAAGATGTGCTTAGCGTCTGAAGCTGGAAAGATGGACTCCGCAGTGTCTCAGCAGCCTCAGGACGGCTCCTCTACAGCCTCTCTCCAGCAAACCACAGTCAAGCCAGAGATCAAGGAGGAGACACAAGACAGAGAGGACTGTCCCCCCGCCTCTCACACGTCGGCCCCCTCACCTTCGCTCTCCTCTGTCACTTCTACCTCCACTGATGCCATTCCCCCGCAACTCTGCAGCCAAAACGCACGTGTCAAAAACAAGAGCAAGAAAAAAGAGGTGGCTAAGTCCAACGATACCGATGAGACCCCCTCCCCGGCAAAGAAGATCTCCAAGAAGTGTAACCTGGCAGAGTCAAACGTGGACAGTGTCTTCAGTACGATCGAGGCAGTGGCCAAAGGGGCCTGGAAGGACACGGAGGAGAAGCCCAAGAAGAAGATCCAGAGCAGTCCTAGCGGTGGGAACTCAGGTGTGCCCAAAAAGAAAAGTAAGCCCAAAGTCAAGGCCTTAGTCCAAGACAAAGAGGAGGAGATGGAGGAGGACAGCGGGCAGTGTGGGCAGCACAGTGCCTCTGAGGTGGAAATGACAGAAGAGACGAGTGATGTCAGTCCCAAGACGCAGGCAGAGGAAGCGGGTATAGGAAGCACAGACCTGCAGGGCGGCATGGCGGAGCCCCACCTGTCCCCCTGCAGCCCCTCCCCTGCTAAGCTCAAAGAGGAAGACAAGGGGAAGGAGAGGTCGAGTGAAGGGACCTGTGACTCCAACACCGAGAGCCATGGCTCCAGAAAGTCCGAGCGGAGCTGTAAAGGCGCCCTGTACAAAACCCTCGTTTCTGAGGGAATGCTGACCTCGCTGAGAGCCAACATCGACCGAGGTATCCATTTTGATTCTAGGGCGAACTGAGATTTTCTGACTGGTCTTTTCCTGTTTGTCTGAAGCGGTGTATGTGTGCATCGTGTGTGCAGGTAAAAGAGGTGCTCTCCGTGCCTCGGATCATGATGCAAACTGGAGTGATGACAGCTGGACAGTTTCTCAGATAGGACCTAATAACCCCAAGAAGCTGAAGAAGTCCAAGTCCAAAGAAGAATGTTCACAAGGGTGAGTCATTTCTTATTACCATGTTTCCTTTCTGTGGAGCATTTAGTACAGTCATCTTCATTTCATACCTTGTATTAAACATACTATTGAAAATCAGACCTATCCGACAATATAAGTTGGTTATACATCCACTTAACACCAATCACATTTTCTTGATTTATGGATGTTGTTCTCAAGTTTATTTATTTATTTATTTATTTTGTTGTCAACTTTAGAAATGTGACTCCAGCAAAACAACATCTATCAGGCCAAGCATCACACAACTCGTAAGGCTTTACAGATGACCTCCAATGTCACAGAAATGATTTTGACCCCTAAAATAGCTAGAGGAGCTAACTGAATGGGGGTTTACTTGTAGGTCAACCAACCAGCCAGATAACAAAAACTGCTTATTCATCTGCAGTACAAACAATCTTTTACTTGGTATTGACTTAAATAGAACATGATTTGGGCACCATTTGCCCTGATTTTGATGTTGTTTTGCCGTAGTTGCTTCTCCCCAGTTTCTACAGCAGACGTATGCAAACTTATTGTGGTCCAGAATCAGAGAAACCCAGGTTATAAAGTACTGTCGTTTCACTGTAATATTACAAGCACTGGTCAAGTGATTTTAATCCCCATCTGCAGTGCACATCTCTGTATACATTGAATTATAACGACATCCCCCCTTACTGGTCACCAGGAATATTAGTCTCGTCTAGAGAGACACCAACATTGTGCTCCAGAGTTTTGTGTATAGAGCTGTGTTTTCTGTTCCTGAGGAAAAACGCTACGGTCTTGTGTGTTATAACTCTGTTTCCTGAACCGATGAGAGGTCCTGGGACAGAGGATGGCGTATGTGTACAGAGTGTAAAGCCCTCTGAGGCTGATTTGTGATTTGGGGCTATACAAAATAAATTGAATCGATCATGACGATGATTGATAGAAAAATAAAAAAAACCAGCTTATTAACATTTAATGAAGGGAAACCTAACATGAAGAGAACGATATCCTGCAAGCTCAAATGTGTTGGCCTGAACGGGGTTCTGAAGTTAAGTTTAATCATCATCTCATTCAAGTTGCGTGAAGAAAAGATAAGATACAATTGAGATGGAATTGAAACGAAAATTAAACTGGAAACTCATCCATTCTGTAGTAATCCTGGGTGTGAGGAAGGTAGTCCTGATGCTCTCACTGTGTAAGATGCTCCACTAACCTCTGGAGGGATATGATGCTTTGACCTCTGTGTTGTTTTCATGTTAGGATATATGCTCAGTGATGTAAACTGTGAACTTCACATGTCAGCCTAGGGAAACTGGAGGAGGAGTTTGAAAGGAAGTTTAACAGTCTGCCACAGTACAGCCCAATGACATTTGATAAGAAGGGGACCGCTGTCACAAAGAAGAAGAAGCCGGACGGCCCCGTCGTCCAAGAGGAAGCCTCTAAAGCCGGCAAAGGTAAGAAGAGAACTAAAGATGTCTCTGCTTCATGAAACAGCTACTGTTCTTTAATATCCTCTCATCTCATCCATGTCCCGCTCTGCACCTGTTGGTAGAGTCATGTTTTCTCTTTGTTAAAGACTCCATAACATGGCATTTCCATGCTCCTTTTTTCTTTGTTTTTTGCTATATCAGGGCCATCTCCATCTCAGAAAAAGACTTCATTCCACAAGATTGTTAGGAAGCACAAACACAAAAAGGAGAGACCAGGTGCAGTGGACAAAGGTGAACTAGAACGTTGATGTTTGTGCATTATGAAGCAGGCTATTTACCAGATTCCTCTCGCTGTTACCCGTTACCACATTTGATATGCAACAGTCTGTATGTCTAGTTTATTGCTTTAAAATTCCTTTTGGTGAAAAAACAACCTGAATTACAGAATGTACCTCACATTTCAGGTTACACTATTTATTTGATAAAGAAATGAATATATTCATAAGAAATATTGATTGAAATTAGCTGTTGAGGCCTGTGTGCCAACAACACACTTTGATCTGGTGAAATCACCATCATACTAACTGAAAGAAGAAGTAACGTACCTTCTTGGGAAGAGGCCTGAAACCTACCTCTGAATATTTTGTCCACAGTGGCGGTACAGAGTGACTCCACCACGCTGGATTCAGCTTCAAAAGCCAAACCTTGTGCCCCCGTTGCCATAATGTGCCCAGACGTCCAGGGCACCGCTAGTATGGAGATGCTAGTTGGTAGCCAGAAGAGGAAGGCCAGGAAGACCAAGATCACACACTTGGTGCGCACCGCTGACGGCAGCGTGTCTCCGGTGGAGGGTGAGTGATGACCAGTCAGTGAGAGCGGGATTAGAAAGATCTAATGTGTGTGGAGGGTCTAAAGTTTGAACCAGAATGTACCACTGTATGTTAAAGTGATTTAAATGGAACACTTTGTAAATATACAATAAAATCTATCATTAAATGTATACTATTATTATTATTATTATTATTTCAGTTCACTCGTATTTTTAGAACAGTTCTATATTTAGGAAAGTGGAACTGAGAGCTTTCTACTGTAGCTAGAGACAAACTGTCCACCAGTCGGAGAGGAAGTAAAAGGAAGGAAATAAAGCTACATGTCCATTTGACACCACAAGGCTTTAGAATTGTCGAGACAACTGAAAATGGATGTGAATTTAATATGGAACCTATTTCTGATATTATCCTGGTATAAGTGTGTGCTTGTCATTTCTTTCTGTATGGATTAGAGTTACCTGAAACTAGTACCTAGTTACTATGAAGATGTACTTTTACTACCATGGCAGACACTAATGCATTGTCTCTTCAAATAACAACATCAAGAGATTGTATAAAAAGACTTTTGGATGGTGTTCCTTAAATTGTATACGTTTTGTTTGTTTGTTTGTTTGTTGTCCCAGAGGACAAAACTAGGGACCTGAACCAGGAAGAGGATAAGAAGCCATTACCCCAACAGAATTTATGCAATGAAAAAGGGTGCTACAGTAATCCCTTAGCAGAGGAGGAGGAGGAGGAGGCAGAGAGGAGCACTGCACCACAAGAGCTACCTGCTTTCTTCAGCCTGGCAGCCCTCGCTGAGGTAGCAGCCATGGAAAACGTTCACAGGTAGAGACACAGCCCAGCTTCCTTACAACACTGTTGAGTAGATTATTACATATGCTAATGTAATCTATATCATCTAATCTCCTTTATGTGGCCATCCATTACCATGTTAAGTGGCTTATAGTCGATGTCATTGTCTGTAGAAATCCTGAGGTTCAGTTCAGGTGTTGTGCAGGTGGGTGGTGTGAGCTCCTTCTCCAGTCAGTGTATTACTACACTAGATGGGGAATAAAGCAATGTACTGTGGACCAGGGCAGCAACCAAATCTCAATTACGTTAAATGTGCGCTATGTTTACAATATTTTTACAAAGGGTAACTGAACTGAAAGTGAAACTTGTCTCCACTGTTTGGTGCCTTTTTTAAAGAGAGCATAGATAAGTTTCACTTTCAGTTCAGTTCCCGGCAAAAATCAAGATAAATATTGTAAATGTAGTGTACACAAAGCTGAAATCCTCCACAGCAGTACATTGCTTTGCTCCCTATCTATTGTAGGTAGTAGTACACTGACTGTGGAGCAGTACCTCATACAACCCTGCTTCTAAAGTACACGACTATCCCTTTAAGTCAATGTGTCATTCTAGTTTAAGATTCAATTGGTTTGTTTAGTTGTAATTATTCTGTCTTATTTACCATCTCTACCAATTACATTATAACAAACTGTCTACCCAGACATCACTGCTCGCAAACTTAAAAGCAACTAAGACTTCTGCTTCTTGTCACACGAAGCTATGAGCTCCCTTAGTCCTGTCACAGCTCAGCTCCTTCACATAAGGCCTCATGCAGGAGTCTCTAATGAGAACAGGTTTGTTCTCAGACCAGGGATTTAAGAGTAGTTTCTACTGTAATGTGCAGATACTGTTTATCTTTGGTTTAAGAATCATAACGCGTCAATCTGATATGAATGTGAAAATTCCTTTAATTCTGCTGTGAGGAGAGCTCCGTCTAAAAAAACTAGCAGTTTACAACACGTTTATGCAGGTAAGAGGGTTTGCTGAATCTGACTTGGAACACTCAAACACACCTCATAGAGAAAAGTAAATGAGGTTTTAGATAAGAATACTCAAACTGTTCCATGAGGCCCGTTGTGTCAGTCCTCATCTTGTCATTCTCATAAAAGTAGTACCTTTCTCACCTCAAAGGATGAAAAAGAGAAAAACATAGCCTTGTGCAGATTCCCTATTTTTTTTTAAACACTGTTTATTTGAAAAAGTGTGAACAAACTCTTTGTCTTCTTTAACCTGGTGTTTCAGAGGCCAGAGAGGCTTGGCTGAGACTCAGAAGAAGGAGCTGGCCCAGACTCCAGTCCTCATCTCCTGCGCTGATCAGTGAAACTCTGCTGCTGTTATGAGAAGCCACAACATGGACATTGGCAGTGGAGCTTTACTACCTACACTGAAGGGAGGCTCGATCAGGAGGCTTTGGAAAGACTCCACCTTACCCTTGTGGTGAATTTGCTTGAGCCGGGGTTCATGGTGGGGGAGGGAGCCCCTCTCCTCCTCCATGCTCCTCGCTATCTCAGTGTTTCCCCAGAAAGCCTTCCTTTGGTTTGAGTGAGGATGCCTTTCTGAACTCCTCTCCCCCCCTTAGATGCTCCGTTTGGGCCTGTGGAAGAAGCACGCTGTCCCCCAGTGCATGGCTTCCCGTATAGAGATGGTTGTCATGGGTTTATTGTACACCGTTTTGTCAAATAGAGGCCATTTTTTTAGGTAAAGTCTTGCGATTTAAGAAATAATAGCATTTTAGGTCGGGTAAAACACCCAACACTGCATTGGTTTTCTAGACAAACACAGCTTTCTGTCACCTTTTTACCTCACACACACACGCCTACTGAAGAGCTCCCTCCTCCTCGGGTAGAATACCTCTGTATTTGAATAGTTCTGATCCCTTCCATTCCTTCCAGCTTCGACCCAAAATGACTTTAACCAGGGTAAACGATCATGATGGACAGACTTCCATTAACAACCACTTGCTGACGGTGTCCCTGTGGTACACTAACCTACCAAGAGTTCATGGTTGAGTATTTGATATGTAAGTTATGATGCTACTGTAAAACAGTGTGTGGTAGCTACAAATAATCATGTTAGACTGGATGTGTAAGCGTAGACCTGTGCGTACTTGACATCGCAGCTAGAGGTGACTAGAGCTGACTAGAGCTGAGGCTATTAGTTGTCCTGCTTATCCTTTAGTGGTCGGTGTCCCTGCTTAGGAGACAGTAGGTCGGCTTTGAAATCTCTTTGTGATGATGAGGTTGTGTGAAAGTGATTCAAATATAGCCTTATCCCTCCCACCCAGACCCCCACCCACCCAGACCTAGAACCAGCTTCTTGCTCGACGCCATCACAGTCCTAAAGTCAGTGTAAACATTTTAAATAGTGAAATGCAGTTTCGTCAATACTTGATCTTATTGCAGTTTGCGTAGCAATTAGAAAGGTTAATTCCTTGTGTGCAACTTATTTCATGGAATAGGTGTTTTTAATGACATAAACACTGCACTAATTTGTAGCTGAAGTTTGAGTTGCTCTTTGGAGGGTAATGGAATGCCTTGTCTCCACCGGTCCCCGTGTTCTCACACCATAGTGTCTTCACCGTCCTCAGGACCCGGCTCAAGCCAGCCTCAGACTCCAACATAAAAACATCACACGCGTCTTCATCCAAGTGGAATATTTGTGTCATGAATTTGTTTTTTACTACATGTCTCATCAAATGAGCTATGTGAAAAAACCAAATATAGAAGAAAACCAATATTGATTGAATGTGTTGAACTCCGACGGCTATGCTATGGTTACCTCACAGAGCTAATGGAGACAAGGCATTCGATAACAAAGTCCCCTCTTTTGTCCTATCGGCCTTTTGAGATTTTATTGCCAAGTAATGGTCTACTCAGAGGTCACATGTAATCAATGTTTTCATCGTTTAGAAGTATTTATATTATTTAGATGCAACTCTGTGTTCTTTATTTTTGGCTTTGTTTTGTGAATGTCTGGTCCGAATCATTCCATTTCCATGCCTCTGTCATGGCCACACGCTTGTTTACAGTGACCCAGCTGTAGGAGTGAGGGAAGGAGGGAAGGATGCAGTTCAGCTGCAGGTTTGTGGTCTTCCCAAGAAGCAGGAAGAGCTGCATGGAGACTAACTAACTGAGAGCTGATGCCCCTCGCCTCCTTCCCTAGCAACCTTTTGTTCCTCTGTGTAGACCAATACTTAATTTATCACATTTTAGATTCACATTTCTAACTTTTATAGCTCTTTGTTTTCTATTTAATCATTCTTCTGTTAATGTGTCTGCGTTTATGATGCTCTTTTTACTAGGTCCTCTTTATGCTTTTTCCTGAGGTCAAGTTTACTGGATTAAGAATGTTGTCAAAAAAGATCAAGCTCACAGACGGTGAATGCGTCTACGCTTACCTGCTAAGCAAACGGGCTCTGAGATAAAATGCACAGTCTCTCGACAGTGAGCTCGTCTTCTCCCCTCTGGAGTGTGTGTGTAATTGACTGCGACTGCATCACCGTTTCTTGGATATGTGTTGGGACGTGTCCAGAGTTCTTTTGGACACTGAACGACAGGACAGATAGAAGTGAATGGGTCTCAGAGAACTCGTGCGTCTTGAAATGGGACATTTTTCCTATATGGTTATAATGTTTTGCTGATGTAGGCCCTCGTGTGCAAATAGTACAGTACATGCAACCAATCTATTATTCCTCTCCAAATTTGTCCTTATTATCTCACAAACTAACTGCAAATGTTTCCCGGGTAAGCTTAAGGGAACCATGTTATGCTTAACGATAATCCTAATAAATGGTATATCTATTTTTTCAGATACGAGAAAAGGTTACATTAAGGATGGTATCATCCAAGCAGTAAACTGTATAGTTCTTCCACTGGTGGACTTCAGTGTAATTCTTTGCAAAGACAAAGAACTTGTCTTCCCCCCGAGATAGAGATATATTTGCTTATAGCAAGTGAGTTTAAAGACATTTGCCAAAGAAAAGGGAAAGTTATATTCAAATGGAAAATCCTGTTTTTAACAACAAAAAAAGAAGAAGAAGAAGAAGAAGAAAGAAAGCTGGCATAACAGTTGCACTGCATTTCCTCGGTGTGTAAATCTTCAGGTAACAATATCAGCACAATTCATCCTGTGTATCCAGTGGGATCTCCTCGTGTTTGAGCTCACAGTTGGAATGAAGTGCAACAAAAAGGCACCACTCAATGCCTCTTTTAATATACAGTATTTGCACCTTATGTCCCAAACCAAAATGATCATGGTCTTTGAAGAGAAGATATAATTTTTACCCACTCTATGAAAATTATGCATTTTAACTATTATATATGCGAGAATCCAGTCAATAACAAATCCACACCCACATCTACCAAACAGCCATAATATACTGTCATCTCCCATCCCCTCACCTTTTCTATCTAGAAAATGCTTCTATAAAGTGAAATTCCTATATTAGTTACCTAAATGACTATAATACCCTTTTGTGCTAGTACTGTCTTCTTGAATGTAATCATTTTGTACCTGTATTTTTCTAATTCAGTCTTGATTGTACTGTATGTATGCTATGATGGTATACTGTTCCTTAGGTGCATAGTTCGTTACAACCGACAGTTCTCGTGACGGGATAGCTGCTGTGCTGCGAACTCAATGGAAGCGTGTGGAGGTTTAAGTCCAAAGGACTTCCTGTACCGTGTGAGCATCCATGAGACTGATAACTGAGAGATTCTTGCATTTTGAGTGGTGGGACAAACGTTTTCCCTGGTTTGCTACTTCTTTTTTTTGTTTTTTTTCCTTTGCAGTAGAAGTGAAAGTCTGATCAGGACAGTTTATAAAACGAGGACGCTCCTGCAATCAGATAGAACAATTGAATGCTTGAGTTTCAACTTATTTATTACTGTTCCTTTTTATAGGTTTAGTTAAATAAAAAAATCAATAAAATATACAACTGAATATGCATCTATTTATACATGAACGTGTATAAGATAACCTACCCTTTATTGGAATGTAGATCACGGCTTCCTTTTTGTTTCTTTTTTTTCGTGACGAGGTTATGCCAGATCTTTAAAGTCTCTTTCCTCTGATAGTTTGTACAACCTGTGCTTAATCTAATTTATGCTACTGGTGATCATCATGACCGATGTGTTTCTTTGATTGTTACCGCCCAGTGGTTAAATGCAGCCTTGCCTTACTGGAACCCCTGCTTAGTGAGGGATCCCTCAGCCACCTTACCTCCCCTCCCCTCCCACAACTCCTATGTCATAACACTGTTTGCTGATGCAACTATTATTCCTTTTACACTTTCTGCTGACGCAACTATTACTTCTTGAACACCTATTAAAATAACATCTATTGCATCTGTGTGAAAAGATGTGTTGTTCATGCTGCTTTGTTGAACTCATGGTTGAACTCAAGAATAAACTAGAATGTGGCTTGAGTATATTTCTAATAAATGACATTGTGTGTACATTGCACATGCTAGTTTCAATAGATGTTGACTAAATTCAGTGAAAGTCTTAAACCTCTTGGCACAGAAAGCAATATTTTACCATGTCTGCCTGTTCGGTTCGTTACTTGTTAATATTAGACAAATTCATATCTTACATTTACGTTTGAATCGTAATCTTTTAAAGCTAGGGTTGTTAAGCTTCAGAATTTAGCAAGAGATGTAGATTTTTTTTAAATGATCCAACCTAAAAACCCAGCTCAGTGATGCCAACTCCTTTCTTATGGAAGTAGCGAGCAGCACTCACTCCAGAAGTCCCTGAATCTAGGGAGAAAGTCTCCAGGTCCTCAACACTGACAGCCCGTCCCTTCATAATGGACGTAAACAAACCTCATGGCTTTTATTCTGAAAGTTGTGTACAAGATTACCAACCTGTGGGTGCTTAGGCCATGATCAGGGACCCATGTTTAGCAAGCTCTGCCTTTTCTGCCTGATTAAACTTATTTACATCACAAAGTGGGCACTTTAAATTTAGTCTGAAGGAATTCAATGCTTTTAAACTCAAAGGCGTTACACTTTTTGTAATATATTGCCACACCAATAAACTACTGGAATGTCTGTGTACAGACTGTTTAGTAGTCTTGCATAGTTAATTTGATAGAAGATGTATTTTTTATGGCACAGTGATTTCTTGCGGTGTAACTTTACACATTTACTTTTGCTTGGCTCGTGACTCCTTATTTCTTTCAGTAAATGGCCGACAATCAAAAACATTTTTCCACCCCGGCCCTATAATAACAACTACTAGTTACTCATTACAAGAGTAATATTGCATGGTCACATGGATATTTGTTCTATTTTGCTTTCCATCATTCTTTAAAAAAAACAAAGACGTTTGAACCATTGCTACTTACAAGATGCTCCTACACATGTCAACATGTGTGTACTTCCATGTATTCAGTGTGTGGCTCTAATCTGACTTTTAAAAAGAATGAGATGCAACAAAAACAGAAAACGGTGTTTAAAATCTCAAGTCAGTTGGAAGTGAGCCTGCAGTGTGCTGAAGATGAAGGAGAGCCAGAGGACTGAGGTCTGTGGGCTCGACTATAAACACAACGCTGTCAGGAGCAGCAGCCGGGTAGCCCACGTGACTTTACTGTCACATGACAACGCCCTGTTAAAGCTATTTTGCTAACGCTAACAAAATGGCAGCGTTCTTACAGTGGAGAAAATTCGTCTTCTTTGACAAAGACACGGTGAAGGACCCGGTGGATAATGGGAAAAACTTTGTTCTTCCGAGCGGGATATCGGCCTGTGACTCCGGCCGGGGTCACATTGTTCTGGGAGATATCCTTCCACCGCACTAGCTAGCTCCGCTCGTGTTAGTCTGGCTCTCTGGCAGCTGAGGTTTGTCGAGACTCAGCAAGAGTGAAAGCAAACCTCAAACTGAAGTCGTTTGGGACCTGTTTTAGAAATGAATAAGTGAACCGTAACAGTTGAGCACTTGGCTGAAGTCTGCGCGGTGCTGACGCCATGTTCGGTTTCCTGCTCCTGGAAACAGCGTCACACCAAACTCTGTTTTCAAATCATACAATTAAGTGTGAAGTGGACCTGCTGTCAGCCAAACGGCACCTGCCGTCACTTAACGTGACCCTTCACGAGTGTTTGGGAGTTACTTTACATTCGGTCTATATTCTACTCACTGAACGGCCATAGCTGAGTGACTAGCCTTACTATACAGCTGTAGCCCTCCACAGTGACTGGGCTGGTAAGTAGGGAGAACAAGCCGCACGATCCCTTTAGAGGTGGACGTTTGATCTGAATGCTGTTCTGCCCCTCTGTATGCTGAGTGTTATATGTTACAGATTTCAATCCTAGTGTGGCGGTGTCGTTCCTTAAAAATCAAGCCAACAAAATACAAATAGTATATTATGTAATTGGTCAGCAGGGTAAGAATTCTGAGTTTTAACTGTGAAGTGTCATGGACTGCCATACACGTCATCTCTTTCTGCAACTGTGCATAATTGTCCTTAACCTCTCCAATGTTACATATGGATGGAAAGATCTGGCTTTTGACCCGCTCCCTGCAGTTGACATCTTTTCAGGCCTACAAGTTGCGGGTAACGCACCTCTACCAGCTGAAGCAGCACAGCATCCTCGTGTCAGTGGGGCAGGATGAACAAGGAATAAACCCTCTGGTGAGTGAGCGCTTCTGCACAGAAACCTAAAACACCAAGCGACTTGAACGGGCCGCGACTAAACTGAACCTGTGCTTGTTTTTCAGGTGAAGGTCTGGAACCTTGAAAAGAGAGACAGTGGAAATCCTCTGTGCACAAGGATTTTTCCCGCAATTCCCGGCAACAAACCGACAGAAGTGTCTTGCCTCAGTGTGCATGAAAACCTCAACTTCATGGCCATTGGTAAGACACGAGTAAAAGGGTCTGCTCTCTGCCATTCGACCCAGTGATGGCTGCTTGGCCTCCCGATTCATAATGGTCGCTGTGTTGCTTGACAGGCTTCACAGATGGCAGCGTGGTTTTAACTAAAGGGGACATCACCAGAGATCGTCACAGTAAAACTCTGACTCTGCACGAGGGAGCCAGCCCGGTCACAGGCCTCGCTTTCCGCCAGGTGGCAAAGGTCACGCATCTGTTTGTTGCCACTCTGGAGAAAGTCCATGTAAGTCTGATCACTCCCCGAACATCTAACCTTTTCTGTGACTCTGCTCTAGAGGCAGTCTGACCTCCTGTCCTCTCCCCGCCCAGTGCTACACCCTGTCCATCAAGGAGTACCCGAAAGTAGAGCTGGATACACACGGCTGTGCGCTGCGCTGCTCCTCCCTGGCGGACCCTTCCCAGGACTCCCAGTTCATTGTGGCCGGTGAGGAATGCGTGTACCTGTACCAGCCCGACGAGCGAGGGCCCTGCTTCGCCTTCGATGGAGACAAGCTGTTGGCCCACTGGCACCGCGGGTATCTGTTTTTACTCATCAGGGATGCCAAGTCGCCCAACAAGTAAGGACAACACTGAATACGTTAGATCCTTCGTCTTCACCACGTTAACAACACATGGGCAGCATTTTTCAAAATAAATCTGCTAATCAGAAAACAACCAAATAGAGAAACGCACTCTGATGTGCACACTTCAGTACGGGGCCTGTTTAAGGATGATAGCTGGGAACGTTCAAGGATGAAAACGTTTACTGCAAATTGTTTAATGGCTGGGGTTAAACAAGTCAAAGTAAGTTGCATTTTGATGGCATGAATACAATTTTCAAATGTATACCGACCTTTTCTGTAATGGAGAACAGGCAGCTGTTAGATAATTGTTTCATATTATGAGTTGTCAGCGAAGCCTAGCGGTAGTTTAACTTACTTGTCCCTTTTTACAGGTTCTGAAGGTAAACTCAACTATTAACGTTCTAGCCAGCTGACACAACGTCAGCCTGTTTCACCAAACTGTGAGACACTGTAGCTAGGACCAAACTGTGTGAGAGACACTGTAGCTAGGACCAAACTGTGTGAGACACTGTAGCTAGGACCAAACTGTGTGAGAGACACTGTAGCTAGGACCAAACTGTGTGAGACACTGTAGCTAGGACCAAACTGTGTGAGACACTGTAGCTAGGACCAAACTGTGTGACACTGTAGCTAGGACCAAACTGTGTGAGACACTGTAGCTAGGACCAAACTGTGAGAGACACACTGAGGCTTTAATAGGTCAGACAATAACTGCAGTAGAAATATTGCAGCAAATAAAAAATGCATTATAGGAACTGTACAGCAAGCTCGACACAAGAAAGCAGCAGCAGCAGCAGCAGCAGCAGCAGCAGTTGTTGTTGTATGTTGTTTTTCACACGTTTCCCTGTAAAATCATGTTCTTGTGCGCTCCATTGAACAGCATCAGAACTTAAATTAGTGGCACTTTATGCAAACCAAATAAACTGCGGCTGGGCTCATTTCCATATTTAGTCTTCGGCAATATTCTGCTAAATTGTTCAGTGTGGTAACACATAGTTGTGTTCCACTGGCAGTAATAGTGGCAGGTTAGGTAAATAACACTCTGAATGTTACAGATATGTCACACTGTGCGTTGTGCTGTTACAAAACACTATTAGAATAAATGAGTGTCAGTAACAAAAACATCTGTTTACTGTGATGCATGTGTCAGCTGAACCTCATGTAAAAGTACAATGTTTTTCTAATCTGATTTGAGGCTGGAAGGACAGACGGTGTTGTATGCTGTACAGATTGTAAAGCCCCTTTGAAGCAAATCTGTGCTAATGGGCTATAGAAATAAAATGGACTTGGCTTTGTTATGAAATAAGAAAGTATTCCATGTGAACAGTATGTCAAAACACTGTCTTGAAAACGTGCTGTGCATCACATTCTGGTCTGTTAGACCAGCGAAGGCAGTGCAGCAGATACGGCTGAGCCTCACTGATTTCAACAAGGTGAACATGAAGTGAGTTTTAGTCCAGCCGTTGATGAGCCACTTCCCAAAGTCTCACTGTTTCCTATGAGAGCTTTGACAGGATCGTTCTTCTGCTCAGGACAGAGTTTGGTAGCAGCTCTCCATCAGACAAACAGCTTCTGACCATCTATGACCTGGACAACAAGTTCATCGCCTACAGCGCCTCCTTTGACGACGTGGTGGATGTGGTGGCGGAGTGGGGCTCCTTCTACATCCTCACCAGAGATGGAAGGATGTTTGTTCTTCAGGAGAAAGACACACAGACCAAACTGGAGGTGAGTCCAGAGTGGAGGGCCCCTAGTGCACGTGATGACATGCAGAAGCAGGACCAGCAATGAAGAGTTGGGTCCTTTTCTCGATCCAGTTCTGGACTAATGGTACTGTGGATCAGGTAGCAGGCTTGACTCCTCCTTGTTGTCTCCAAAGATGCTGTTTAAGAAGAACCTGTTTGTGATGGCCATAAACTTGGCTAAGAGCCAGCACCTGGACAGTGACGGGCTGTCGGAGATCTTCAGACAGTACGGGGATCACCTTTACCTGAAGGGAGACCATGACGGGGCCATCCAGCAGTACATCCGGTAACCCCATCACTAAACATTCTCCAGAGCTGAAACTGTTGTCTAAGACTGGATGTTAAATGTAAGGGTTCAACGTTCATTTTCTCTTGCCTGGTCGGGCAAGTGGGTCAGAAATCTACTTGCCCAAAGTCAATTTATACTTGCCCACAAATTTCACAATCCATCACAAATAGTTTTATGTATTAGCGCTGATCAAAGACCAAAAGGATTAGTCACGTTTAATCTTTATTGAAGTAAATGAATATGCCACCCAACTGAACTGTTGTTTCCAGGATCTTGCACCTCAGCCCATATATTTAGTCTTTACCTGTCACCATTTTCTCTTGAATGCCCGATTGGTACGGGAACTCTCCTCAGAGGAGAGAAGGAACTTGCCAATCGTGCGAGTCACTTGCTAGATGTACTCGCCTGATGTGGCATTGTACTTCCCCCGTCAAGCCGTATTGTTGAGCCCTGTATGTGTCTGACTCATCTTTGAGTCTTCAGTTTACTATTACAGCATGTAGAAATGTAAAAGGCAGAGGGAAAAGGAGCCATGGTGATGATTTTGTGGTCTTGGTTAATTTTCAATGTGACTTGTCACTTAAATAAACTTGATAAAACCACTCTTCTAACGTCCCTCTCTTTTCCCACAGCACCATTGGGAAACTGGAGCCATCGTATGTCATCAGGAAATTCTTGGACGCGCAGAGGATCCACAACCTGACGGCATATCTGCAGGCCCTGCACAGACAGTCGCTGGCCAACGCAGACCACACCACCCTGCTACTGAACTGCTACACCAAGCTGAAGGACAGCTCCAAGCTGGAGGAGTTCATTAAGGTGACTGAGCAGTAGGAGGAAGGGGATGTAAGTTTTTGGGATAAATACAAATGAAAAAGGGAAAGGAAGAACTCGGACAGTAAAAATCTAACTTTTCTTTTTTTTTTAGAAGGGATGGGCTGCAGTAACAATACAACACAAAGTTTAAAGCCTAATTTCCTAACTATCAGGTCACTAATTGCTACCATATTATAACACCATGGTCCTCCTGCACCGTGTTTCAACAGAGCAGTGAAAGTGAGGTCCACTTCGATGTTGAGATCGCCATCAAGGTTCTTCGGCAGGCCGGCTACCACAGCCACGCGGTCTTCTTGGCTGAGAAACACATGCACCATGAATGGTACTTGAAGATCCAGCTGGAAGACCTGAAGGTAAAAAAAACATAGAAATAATAGACGTGTGTGTGTATATATAATACCATCCAATATTTATTTTTCCCTGTTAGAATTTCCAACAAATGTCACACCACTTCCTTTGAGTTATAACTCAGTCTAACCTAATCTCATCAGATGATTTCTGTCAGTGTGAACACAAACTGCCAGTAGCCAAAGCAGCAGGCTGAAACACACAGGTGGAGACAGGTGTTGAATTTCAAAAATCAGATATCCAGCAACTCCTCCAGCTTTCAGCTGAGGAGTTGTGCAGTGCTGAATAAAGTTTTACTGAGCTGGGAGGTGGTCCGCTGTATGTCTACCTGCTATAATTTATGTATTGCAAGCCAACCATTTTAGAACATTGCCATTTTTTATTACAGCAGTGAAAGGTAAAACATTGTTTCAGAAAACTGTTAGAAGATTAATTGACACTTTGCCAAAGATCCCATCATTTTGATGAGCCGCCATTAACATGAGCAACATGGATACAGTTTAATCTGTAACACTCTCTTCCTATATTTCAATCTTCATTCATGCCATTTGCATGGGAAATGCTTTACAGAGCCCCAAATCGCCATTCAACCCAGTGCACTGGTTGTACTGGGCAACTGTATTGGATTGCAATGGGTTTATTGTAATAAGTGGTGACGAGCGTCCCTCGCTCATTATCGTCATTATTTAAGGCTTCAACGGCAAAATGTACAGTCTGTCTGAATGAGAACAAGCATCACTTCAACAGATACATAAAGCCAGCCATGTTACATATTCTTACATGTGTATTATTAAAAGGGCTTTACTATGATTCCCTCCAGAACTATCAGGAAGGGCTGCGTTACATTGGACGTCTGCCTTTCGAACAAGCTGAGAGCAACATGAAGCGTTACGGCAAAACACTGATGCACCACGTTCCTGAAGGCACCACACTGCTGCTGAAGGGTTTATGCACCAACTACCAGCCCAGCGGAGACGCTGCTGACAGAGGCAGCCTGGATCGGGGGCAGGCCAACAAGGTCAGTCTGCAGGGCTTCTGGTTTCCCTTTAAGAAACTCCTGTCACTTACACGTGATGCTGTGATATCTCCGTGGTCCTGATATTACCAGAGTGACCCTATGATGTCAGAAATGTTCTTTATAAATGCCTGTCCATATTTGTTTTGTTATAAGGCCAACTCTGAGGAATTCATCCCGATTTTTGCCAACAACCCTCGGGAGCTGAAGGCCTTCCTGGAGCACATGATGGAGGTGGACTCCCGTTGTTCCCAGGGAGTGTACGACACACTGCTGGAGCTCCGGCTACAGGACTGGGCTCATGAACAGGACCCTGTGGTCCGTGCATAACACGCAAACTATTAATCCTTACATATTTATATATACTACATACAGGTTGCTATAGCAGATCGCTGTTTATGTCAATCCAATAAAATCAGAAGGCTTGGCAAAAATTTTGTTTAACAAGCGTACAATCATTTAAACTTTTTTTTTTTTTTTCTAATGCATTTTTTTGGCAGAGAAAGAAAGTCCTGCAGGGGGAAGCTGTGTCCCTGTTGAGGAGTGACAGCACCGTGTTTGATAAGGCCCTGGTCCTCTGCCAGATGCACAACTTCAAAGAAGGAGTCCTCTACCTTTATGAGAAGGGTAAACTGTAAGTGAGAGAACAGCGTATGAATATGTATGCATCTGTACACATGCATCTGATTGTATCCAGAGGTGAATGTATACACACACACACACACAGACAGAGACATGATTTGCATTCTTGTGCAGGTACCAGCAGATCATGCACTACCACATGCAGAATGAGGAGTATGGGAAAGTGGTCGAGGCCTGCCAGCGTTACGGGGATCAGGAGGGTTGCCTCTGGGAGCAGGCGTTGGGATACTTTGCCAGGAAAGAAGAGGACTGCAAGGCCTACATCAGTGAGGTCCTACATCACATTGACCAAAAAAACTTGATGCCTCCCTTACTTGGTGAGCTGGTGGAATGCTGCACGCGATCCGGTTTAGAGATTTCTTAGATTCAGTCAGTTGTTGTTTAAAAAGGGGCCCAGGATTACAACCATGCTTTTTCTGCTGCCGTAGTGGTGCAAACGCTGGCACACAACTCGACAGCCACTCTCTCCGTCATCAAGGACTACCTCATCAATAAGCTGCAGAGGGAGAGCCAGCAGATAGAGGACGATGAACGCAAAATCCACCAGTACCGCGAAGAAACTGCTCACCTCCGCTCTGAGATCCAGGAGCTCAAAACAAGGTGGGTCACATGAAGGATGGGTATTTTAATAGACCTGCTTTTGGACAGTCGGGTTACATAGTTATCATGCCCAAGTATTTCATTGATCATCACTAGTTCTACCTCTCTGTCATGCTCATTTCTGTATGTTGCTACTTGTGCTGATGTGACCTTACAGAGGTCCTAGTTTGCCCAATTTGACTGTAAATCTTTGTATTCCTACACAGTGCTAAGATATTCCAGAAGACCAAGTGTAACATGTGCAATAGCCCCCTGGAGCTGCCGTCGGTTCATTTCCTGTGCAGCCACTCCTTCCACCAACACTGCTTCGAAAGCTACGCCGAGAGTGAGGCAGAGTGCCCGACTTGCACTCCCGAGAACCGCAAAGTCATGGACATGCTGCGTGCCCAGGACCAGAAGCGAGACCTGCATGACCACTTCAACAGACAGGTGACAATGCTAGAGCTGTTCATTCACTTCCTTTCATTCAGTTGGATTTTCCAAAACCCGTTGTTGTTGTTCTTGTTCTTGTTCTTGTTCTAATTCTCATGAGATTATACTTTGATGTGAGTCGATCAGTTGACTCCTGTGACGTGAACTTGCCTCGTCATTGTGTCTTCTCTGTGGTTTTCAGTTACGCAGCTCTAATGATGGCTTCTCGGTTGTGGCTGACTACTTTGGTCGAGGAGTGTTTAACAAACTGACTCTGGTCACCGACCCACCTGGCAGCAAAGCCGTGGGGAGCCTGGAAGTGACCCTGCAGAGAGACCTCCTCGTCCACACCAAGAGAAACTGCTGAGAAGCTCCGCTTGTGACGACGGTCTGAATCCCACCCGAGCAGCCACCTTGTGAGCGGCCTCCCATCAACGCAGCCTCTCCTCACTCTGCTTTGCCGCTTCACGCTGGGATGCCACTTTGTTTAGCAATGAATGCAGCCGCCTGCTTTCAGAAGCTGCGATGGACCTATTTGCATTGTGTTCCTCGTCATGAAGCACCGGGGACTGTATAAATGTACTTTAGTTAAAAACATGTGATACTGTGTCTTAAACCTTGCTGAGTTACACCTTTGAGCATTTTGCTTTCGATGTGTTTGCTTGTACTAATTATTCATCTTGCACATAACACTCAAATTGTTCAACCGTCTGTCATTGATGAAATGATTTGATGTCTGTCACTCTAACCTGAGGATTCAAATTGTGAATAAAGTCATTAAGTGACTGTCTTGATGTAGCATTGCTTATGGGTCAGAAGACAAAATCATATATTACATTACTATATGATTATCACATTACATGATTAACAATTTTCAACTATGACAAACAGGGTATGTATTTTAGCTGAGTGTTACTTGCACTGGTGCTACATGGGCTCTTCACAAAAACACCTGTTCAAACCCTGTTCTGGGATGCAGAGTCCCACCAGTCCATGAACCTGAAGGTCCACTTTGCACTGGGTGCTTGGACCAAGAGACACCTCAACGTAGCTCAAGCTTCTCTTGTTGCTGACATTGTGTAGCCGGTTTCCTGTGTTTTTGATTGTAGACAGTTTTTTAACGGGTTTCTCTGGGTATCTTTTCATTTCTTTTAAATTACAAATTTCTGCACATAAGTTGAACCAACACAAGTTTTAAATTTACGTATACTTCCAGCTTCAGATATAAAGATATGTTTGTCAAAGATGTGTTGATTTCAGAATACCAGTCTACAGGTCAAAAGCACATGCTTTATAGTGAAAAGACAAAAGTAGGATAAACGACTTAAAGCATTTATTAAAATTTGACTTCAGTTCACTTAAAACCAAGTAAATCAATTAATGCTATTTATGGGAGGCATGTGGTTTGCTCTCACTTTACCTGGAAGTGTCGTCATTCAATTTACGCCCACTATCTGGACGTGGACCAATTGACTGTAGCCAGAAGTTTTGCGACGTCACTCAGCTCACGTGGACCAATCAGGGTGCAGTGCGTGGTGAGCGATGGACGGGCTCTGGATTGGAGGGTCATTGTCGGTTTTTGCACTAGGCGTCAAGATAGCTGGAGTTAATAACCGGATGGAAAGGGTTTTCCCTTTTAAAACAAGAGCACATCAACTGTCTCTGCCTGCACGAATAATAAAACCCGTAAGCGTTAGCCCTTTAATAACAACTTTGCAGTAGCTAATTGTGAAATTACGTGAAGTTTTTCTCTTGGCAGTAGGCAGTTATCGCACTGTGCACCTCTCCGTGTGTTTGTTTAGCTAACGTTAGCTATATGTATTGGGCCCTAATAAGGTAATGTAACTTTACTTTAAGAATGTCATTCACAGATATTTTTTATTTTTAAATGCAATACATAGTTACGTAGTTCCCTATTTACTGTTATTAGTTTTGAATTAGTGCCCGATTAAAAATAACTATTAGAGTAATTTGCAATACCAGTCTGTTGGGCTACGTTGTGTTTTGCGCTTAAATGCTAACCGGAAACCGTATATGTGGTTGTTGTTAGCTTGACAACAGCTTTTCTCCCAGCAGCGGCATCAGTGGATCCAATGAGGTGACGCCGCGTTCCGGGCCCGGTAGCTGAGAACGAGCCGGTGATAAGGGGAACGGAAAACGGCAAAGTGTGACACAAAGAGGCTCTGAATCAAGGCGAGACCAGGAAAACTAACCCCAGAACCCGCCCGGAACAGCACAGTCTACACTCGCGTGTGTGGTCGGGTAGTCCGGTAAGTTGAGTTCCTGCCACAGCGCAGTGTGTCAGTCACGCTTTCATAGAGAAGGTTGTCAGACAGGCAGCTAGCTAACAGTAACTGTCAACTTCTGTTGGGCTATTTCTTCCAGTTAGAGCCGCTAGCTTTCATCCTGAACGGACCAAAGACGGTGCACGCCGTCCAGTTGCCTTTGAATGGAACCGTTTATGGTATAACGATGATTATTGTATCCAACTTGGCTGTGACGTTAGAGCTAATAGACATCAGCAGTTTCTCCTACAACCAGCCACTTCATCCAAGTGCTCTCCAGCAGCTAGAAGACCAGATGTGTTTTAGTTAGTTTTATTAGAGTGAGGCTTTCACTTCATCCATTTTGCATTCATACCTCACTGTCTCACCTGGGCCAACAGAAGTGCCTCTGCAGATGTCCTGATGTTTCTCTCTGAAACACACACACTGCTCTGGTTTCTGACGTCACGGTACTGACTCTGAATTTGAAGCTCTCCAGAATACATTCGCACCATCGAGAATAAAAGACAGACTCCCCTCTGAGGGCAGAGTGGTTCATGGTAGATTTTACAGCTTGAGACAACATCAGAGCTTGACAATGATGTAAATGCCACGTGTTTGGAACTGTCTCCACCTATTGTGTGGGTGGGGATCAGGTGCTTTAACTGCTTTGAATATCCTTGGGCAAAGGCCATGGCACTATCTGCCAGTGGCTCCGCTTCAGGTCACAGTAATCACAGCCATGTTAGCAATGAAGAACCACTAGGGAAACTTTAGCAGTGACTGGACATGAATCAAAAGGTTCTGCTCCATCCCCGAGGTCTTTGTGCCTTCTCGCCTCGCAGGTTTCTGTGGATCGTGGTTAAATCTGGAACCTGGTCCTACGTCCTGCTGTGGTCCTCCCCGTCACCTACTGCTACTATTACATGAATCATTTCTGTCATGTAAATTGAACGTGTTGTAACTCTGTTATGCTGTTCATTCTGTACACATGACATCTATTTTCGTACTCTGTCCATCCTGGGAGAGGGATCCTCCTCTGCTGCTCTCCTGAAGGTTTCTTCCATTTTTCTCCCTGTTGGTAGGGTTTTTTTGGGGGGGGAGTTTTTCCTGAGTCGATGAGAGGTTCTGGGACAGGGGATGTCAGTGTGTACAGATTGTAAAGCCCAGGCAAATTTGTAATTTGTGATTTTGGGCTATACAAAAATAAATTGAATTGAATTGAAAAGACTGATGTGAATGACGTATGATGTAAATATTACGGTTTCTACTTGTGGAGAAGCCGTGTGAAGTTAGCAAAACAGGCAGGTGTGTCTTTTCAAGCGGGACATCCTCATGCACCTGCTCCCACATGAGTGAAAAGGACAAAAAGACTGGACAAAATGCATGTGCGCAGAGGAGCAGGGGATTAAAGGTGTTCTGTATTGCTGGTGGTGTGTGATGAGGACCTGTGAAACTCCATTCAGAGTCTAATGTTTGATCTGTTCCTCCCGCAGCTCATCATGGGGGGAAGGAAGCTGGCGCCGCTCGTTTTCTTCGGCCTTGTTCTGGCAATGTTGCCCTCTCACACAGGTAATATGAGCCGTCGACCTATTTCCCTAACATTAAGCCCTGGTCGTAGTGGTCATCGCTGCTGTCGACCAACAGATCACACTGGTAAAGGCAGACAGACCGGTTAGCACCAGTCCAGTTTTACAACACTGCCACTCTACATGCAGCCGCTATCGATTAGTGTTTGGAAACAGATAAGCCAGATCCATAATGCAGTTCTTCTGTACCTGTGGGGTCTTTGGTGTTTGTTCCCCGTCTGCCTCAGCAGCTTCATGTAACACGACTTTGTGTCTACAGTGACTGTAGCTGTCATGTCCGTTGACCTGGGCAGTGAGTGGATGAAAGTAGCGATAGTGAAACCTGGTGTGCCGATGGAGATTGTTCTCAACAAGTGAGTATAATGTTTGTCATGATCATGGTACAGTGAGCGTACACACCTAGCCTGCCCACACCCAGGTTTATATTTCCATAAGGCTCGGCGTGAAGTTACATGTCAGAAATCAACGTTATGTCTGCTGTGTTGTTCTGCAGGGAGTCGAGGAGGAAAACACCCACAGCTGTGTGTCTGAAGGAAAATGAAAGACTTTTAGGAGACAGTGCCTTGGGAGTGGTAGGACTTCTCCCAAATTGAGTTTGATGGAATATCTGCGTAATCTCATGAATATCCTTTACTCTGTCAATTCATAGTTCCATCATCGATTGACCTCAAACGATCTTGTCCCTGTATGCTATTAATGGTCACATATTGGATTCGTTTCAGTCTGTGAAGAACCCCAAAACTGTTTATAGACACCTCCA
The DNA here is from genome assembly GCA_016806645.1 of Ophiodon elongatus. Taxonomy (NCBI): domain Eukaryota; kingdom Metazoa; phylum Chordata; class Actinopteri; order Perciformes; family Hexagrammidae; genus Ophiodon; species Ophiodon elongatus. Next base: position 3,915,810 of record JACSYO010001980.1, on the reverse strand, counting down.
AGGACTCCTGGGCAAAAAGCACGATAACCTCCAGGTGGCTCTCTACCAGAAACGTTTCCCTGAGCACCAGCTGGTGGAAGACCCCGTAAGAGGCACAGTCTACTTTAAAAACTCAGAGTGAGTCTCTTTACTCAGTTTCCCCTCATACAATACATGCTATATGAAATCATGTGTGTTGCTTTCAAATAGTTTGCCTGGTAATCCCCTGACCTCACAAGGCTATCACTTAGTTTCTACATGGTGTATCCAGTAAAACTCCCTCCAGTATCGATGCTTGTTATCATTTTCACCTCACTGAGGATGAGGCACTGTAGCCCTTAGAGGTACGACAGCAGTTGTCATGGAAACATTAATACCAGAGCAGCACCTGCTAAAACGTTCTCAATAGATTGTGGTTTGGACTCATCTAATCTGGCTTGGGGCTTTTTGTCCTGCCAGAGAAACTCAGTTCACACCGGAGGAGCTCCTCGGGATGCTGCTCAATTATTCTCGTGGACTCGCTCAGGACTTCGCAGGTCAGTTTGCTTCGCGGAAGAAGATGCATCGCTGAATGTTTGAATATGTGACGCATATCGATATCATTTTGTCTTCCTCCTCCTGATCCCTCCCGCTTTCAGAACAACCAATCAAAGATGCAGTGATCACCGTCCCAGCCTTTTTCAACCAGGCAGAGCGCAGGGCAGTCCTGCAGGCTGCGCAGATGGGCGGTCTAAAGGTCCTTCAACTCATCAACGATAACACAGCTGTAGCCTTGAACTATGGGGTGTTCAGGAGGAAAGATATTGACAACAATGTTAAGGTGCGCACTCGGCATGTCTCCCAAATACATATTAACAATCAGCCTGTTGGTATTCTATATTTTCTTATCGTTGACTAATCCCATGTGCAGGTCCAAAGTAACAATGTATGTATCTAGTAACCGGGACCGAGTCCCAGACAGTCAGACGTTACATGTAGGCTGAGACACGGTCTCTGACCTTATTGGAGCTCCAGTATGTGGTACGACACACGCTCAGCGTAACTGGAGCTGTGATGTTGGAGGCTCACAGCAGACAAGCTAAAGGCACGCTGTCCACTCAGTTGCTCTCTAGGTACGCTCGACTGGATGGCGGCTGATGTGCAATAGAACGTTTTCAAATGGAAAACATTTGTTTACACTCTTTTGTTAAAGATCTCTTCAATAATTGTAGGTCACTACCACAGTGACTCAATCCTCCTCGTGTTCTATGAGCGTCAACAAGCCAATGAGCCTCTCCAAGTGCAGACCAGGTTCTGCTGTGCATGTGTTGCACCACGATGACGTGACACGTGACTCCTCCACTATTTTACAGAGGAAGGAAGTCAGGAAGTATTGAGAGACCGACTTAGCATGTCATTGGTTTTGGTCTCTGTATCTGTCGCTGTGCAGGAAATCAAGCTCATCTGAGTGACTACAAACTGCTTAAAGTTTGATGTTGTTCCCTTTTCAGAATGTGATGTTTTATGACATGGGCTCCGGCAGCACAACTGCCACCATCGTCACTTATCAGACGGTCAAAACCAAGGAGGCTGGCACCCAGCCCCAGTTACAGATCCGAGGAGTCGGGTGAGTCCGGCTTTAGGCTGAGGAGTGTTGACTGTGTGACGTGAGAGAGTTATGTAGTTTAAGATTAGCTGTGTCCTCGTTTTTAAGAGAGGGATAAAAGTGTTCAATAATAAATAAATGTAATATGTTACAATACAAAATGCTATTAATAAATACTTGACCTAATGCACAAGAAAATAATGTAAGAACTTTAAACAATACTAATTATTATGAAATGTTAGTCCATCATTAATACGTTCATAATTTATGGGAGTTAATTTGTATTGCATTTTAGTATTCTTTTTTTAATTCATAATGGTTGGCTGAGGATGTGGAGACCCTTCTGACATGGAGACTGTCACCATGAAACCCGGTTGTGATCATCACTGCTGGGTCTGGCAGTGTTGTACACAGACGATGTTAACATGTGGTTTGTGGATAGGCAAACATAAAAATTCACTCTTTTTCAGTGGTTAAAAAGTAGGGAAAAAACTCAGTGTGTTTTTAAGATTAGGAAAGAATACAGGTTTGTCCGTAAACACAAGTATCACAATGTTCATCTTCATGTTCATCCAACACTGAGACCTGTGAGTTTTTCAGTCAGGTGACATGTTCACAATCTAATAACACAACTAGGATGTGCTCCACTTAAAGACTGTTCAGAGTCTGACTGTGTTACCAAAGCAGAGAGACAACGTACTGAAAGTCTGTGGGGACAAGGGGCTCAGAGAGTTGAAGTTATCCCGGGATCCGGTCTACCTGATGGAAATGTTGCATGTATAGTTTATTGACCTGATTAACAGTACAATCAAAGACAATAATGGGTACATGTGTTACTTCCAGTTGAGTCTAAAGATTGAATCCTCTGTTCTCCTGAGCTGCAGTGTTGGAATCAGAGAATAAGAGTTTAGAAGCGCTGCCCCAGGAGCCAAACCCGGCTGCATATTTGCTGATGTATTTCTCAGGAAGTGTTTAGTACTACTTGTTCAGGTAGAAGCAGTATCTGAAAACTGATGCATTCATCTTAAGTACACTCAACATGGCCCAGGAGCTGGTGTGGCGATAAAATCCCCTGAGCACACTCAGCCACCCACTTACATGTCTGAATAAAGGCGGTTGAGTGTAGAGGAATAATGATCAGGTTTTATGACAGAACCTGGGTTTTGTGGTGATATTCTGCCTTATGTTTCTTGCTAGGTGGGAGATTTAATGGCTAATCCTACCTGAGCCTCTTTTTAATCTCCACAGATAAGACCATCTTATCTTTATCAGTCTTTGATTCTAAAAGATAGTAAATGCTTGAGGTTTTTTTGATTGCCCCCCACATGTCCTCAGTCTAAGGTGATCTCTCTTGTTCTGGCTTTTAGGTTTGATCGTGGGCTGGGGGGCTTTGAGATGGACCTGCGTCTCCGGGACCACTTGGCCAAACTGTTCAACGAGCAGAAGAAGAGCAAGAAGGATGTGAGGGAGAACCATCGTGCCATGGCCAAGCTCCTCAAAGAGGCTCAGAGAATCAAGACGGTGCTCAGTGCAAACATGGATTTCATGGCCCAGGTGAGTCCAGGGACATCAACTTGCAACAATCAGACCAGCTGGCTTGTCGTGTGTCGAAAATCAAGTTCTCCAAATTTTAAGACTGATATATTTTCAAAATCTTAAATTGTTTGAAATGTTGCAGTCTCCATTTCTTTCCATGAGCAGTCAGATCTGTGATGGAGACTCCTACCGTTTGGAGGCAGCACCACTGCAGTGACAGATAAACATGTGTTTTTTCAGGTGGAAGGTTTGATGGACGACATTGACTTTAAAGCTAAGGTGACCCGGACTGAGTTTGAAGAGCTGTGTGCTGATCTCTTTGAGAGAGTGCCAGGTCCGGTGCAGGATGCTCTCACCACCGCAGAAATGAAGCTGGTCAGTATTCTCTGTACACGTCTCAGCCAGTGCAGCTTGGTGGTCCCGCACCACAGGACAAGATGAAACTTTGGGGATCCCTGTGGGGGGATTTGGCTGTAGCTCACTGCAGATGCAGGATACATGAAAGCTAGATAGAAAAGGAAAAGACAGTGTATAGACTCTCACGCCTGTGTACATCTAATATACATAAGGTGTGTGTGTGTGTGTGTGTGTGTGTGTGTGTGTGTGTGTGTGTGTGTGTGTGTGTGTGTGTGTGTGTGTGTGTGTGTGTGTGTGTGTGTGTGTGTGTGTGAGACCATCATTCTGCATCATTTTGCCAACTGGTCCTTCTGTCTCCATTAGTTAGTTTCTTTTGATCGGGCTCTATTGTGCATAGAGGCCAGATGATTGGTGTTGGTGATGTAATATGCTGCACTTAACTTCATTTGTATTGTCTTTAATGTATTCTTTATTTCTAAGAGTGCTTATTGGGCTCGTATTATGTTGTTGATGCTGATTTGTTTGTTTCCCTTTGCTTCATTAAAAATAGTCCCCAAAAATATATTGACGATGTTGGATATAATAAAATGTGGAAGGATTGATTGGAAAACAAAGTGATAAGTGTCACTCAAGCAAAGCATGTTGAGGTCCTTTGAGCTGTGTGGACAGATGAAATAATGAGCAGTGAGTACGAATGAATGGATGTTTGCTGAATCTGAGTTCTTATTTCTGCCAACAGGATGAAATTGAGCAGGTGATTTTAGTCGGTGGCTCCACCCGTGTCCCCAAGGTTCAGGAAGTGCTGCTCAAGGCTGTGGAGAAGTAAGTGTCACCACTGAGATGTGGAATAACTTTACCTTTCAGCATCTTTCATTTTAGATATATTGTACATATTTCTTTACATACTCTTAATGTAATTCTTCTGTTCTATATTTGTTTCTTAACTTCTATTTTTATTTTCTCTTATAATTGTATTATTTATGCACTAATCCACCAAAGCAAATACCTGTTATGTGAAAACCTACTTTGCAATAAACAGGATTGTGATGAATTAGTTTTACCTGTGCGTGCGTGCGTGCGTGCGTGCGTGCAGAGAGGAGCTGCTGTAACTGTGTGTGTGTGTGTGTGTGTCTGTGTCTGTGTGCAGAGAGGAGCTGGGAAAGAACATCAATGCAGACGAGGCAGCAGCCATGGGCGCCGTGTACCAGGCCGCTGCCCTCAGCAAGGCCTTCAAGGTCAAACCTTTCCTGGTGCGAGACGCAGCGGTCTTTCCCATCCAGGTCAGTGCAGCTCCTTCACTGCTGGAGTCTAACTAGGTTTATGTCCCGTCTCATTTGTACACTGTTGCCTTGTCTTTTTGAACAGGACTACAGTCCACGTAGGATGCAATGCATTGTTCAGTTACAACATAAATAAATCCTGAATAACACCACATTATTTAACTCCATCAGGTGGAGTTCACCCGGGAGACGGAGGAAGAGGGGATCAAAAGCCTTAAACACAACAAGCGCATCCTCTTCCATAGAATGGCGCCCTACCCCCAGCGCAAGGTCATCACATTTAACCGCTACAACGCTGACTTTGCCTTCTACATCAACTACGGCGACCTCAGCTTCCTCAGTCAGGACGACCTCAGGTTGGTTAGCTGCTTGCTACGTTAGCAGTGTTAATGACGTCCCTGGACGATGGTAATAAAAAGCCAACGAGTAGAGCCAGTTGACAGAGAGTTTTCATGATGGATTCTAGCATTTGACTTGACTTTAATGGCTCTGTTCCGTTGTGATGTGACTGTGAGCCCTGCTCTGTTCTCTGCCTGTGTTCGGCAGTGTGTTTGGCTCTCCGAACCTGACCACCGTCAAACTGTCTGGAGTAGGCGACAGCTTCCAGAAGCACACAGACGCAGAGTCAAAAGGCATCAAAGCCCATTTCAACATGGATGAAAGTGGGGTGCTGCTGCTGGACCGGGTCAGTCACACGCTCACTCTACCAGACCAGTTACTGGTCCCCTAGCTCCTTTGTGTTGTGAGGGCTCAGCATTTCAGTGTTGTTGCCTTCTGGTATGTCAGACCTCCAACCAATGCATATATGTGTAAATATAGACCTGTCAATGTTACACACACTCACACACAGCATGAAATAATGGCTGTAAAAGAAGCATCAGGCTAACATCGACTATCTTTTATTAATGTACTTGAATAATCACGGGATCAACACATTTTCATTTGTATCCATGAAGGTTTTAATATGTAACTGTTGCGATCCACAGGTGGAGTCTGTGTTTGAAACCATTGTGGAGGAGAAAGAAGAGGAATCAACATTAACCAGTAGGTTTTGCAAACATAGATCTGTAACATCCAAAATCCCCAATCTGTGATGAGTGTTTTCTTCAGGTTTTATTTTCGTGGAGGCGCGTTGACCGTTCTCACGGTATGATCAGCACACAGGGAGTTCAGAACTAAATACTTACAGCAAATGCTAAGCAATTATTGAATCGTACTTAAACTGTGAATGAGCATTCCACTGATGTGATGTGTCAGCGCAGTGCTGGTACACACGGCCGTCCTCCGTGTTCACTTTGAGTAAAAGTAACCACTTTCACCTCCAGAGAGGATCAGCTGCTTTGTATCAGCTTTTAGAACAATATTCAGGAGTAACGCTTTGAGAGTGCTGCATGTTTAACATATAACGTGATTACTGACTCGTGTAGTTCTCCAGCCTGTGTTTTAATGTATAGGACTCATTATTACTCACTAACTGAGCCTGCACTTTGCTCTCCTTCAGAACTGGGAAACACCATTTCCACCTTGTTTGGAGGAGGATCGTCAGAACCCGCCTCTAATGTAACTGAACCTGTCCAGGTAATTGTAGCTCATGGCACAGTGTCCCATCAGTTAGCCAGGTTTCACACTGCTGTACCGAGGTTTCACAACATATTGATGATGCTCAGACGGGTCTGGCCTGAGAGTGTAGCTAAAATTGTTTCCTGATTTCTCGTGTCCAGGACGAGGAGGAAGTGCTTCCAGAGTCTGGAAAGGACGGCGAGGACGGCAAGGGCGAGGACGGCAAGGGCGAGGACGTTAAGGGCGAGGACGTTAAGGGCGAGGACGTTAAGGGCGAGGCCCAGAAGGATGAGGCCCAGAAGGATGAGGCCCAGAAGGATGAGGCCCAGGAGGACGAGGCTGCCAAAGAGAAGCAGGAAGATGAAGAGAAGCAGGAAGATGAAGAGAAAGGAGAAGAGAAAAGTCAGGAGAAGACAGAGGAGGCAGGAAGCAAGACTGATGCCAAGGTAAGATCTGTCATAGGTACTCTCTCTGAGAATCACTGAATTCAACATTAGACTGTGTGGGGTGGGTCAAAATTTTGCTCAGCACTTCTATATTCTATAATCTACATTAAAAAAGAATAAGACTTGGTGTTGAAAGTAAACACATGTCTACTGCTGAAGGAGGAGGATGGAGAGAAATCTGGGAACTCTGATGCAGAGAAGAAGGCAAAACCTCAGAAAAAGAGCAAGATCACCGAAGACATCACAGTGGAACTCGTCATCAACGACATCCTCAACCCTACGGCAGATGATGTCACTTCTTCTAAGAAGAAGTAAAGCAGCAGTTTCTATGTCTTTCAGCTCTTGTGTTTTTTTGGATCTCAGTTTTATTGGCTAAGACAAGTCATTGTGTCTTTTTAGGCTGCAGGATTTGACAGACAGAGACCTGGCCAAACAGGAAAGGGAAAAGTCACTCAACAGTCTGGAAGCGTTTATCTTTGAGACACAGGTGAGCAACAGAAGCTTCCCAAAATGTTTCAGCTTTATCTTTTTGTATTTCCAGTGCAGCTGAGCCAACATTAATCTAAACTGTTACATCCTTTAATGTAAAGATCCAACAAATGTAATCAGAAAGTAAGGTGCTAAAGAGAAAAGATAAATAAAATATGACCATCATATGGCACCACATCACAGAAACGCACATAATACTTTGCGTCTTCCTCCAGGACAAGCTGTACCAAGAGGACTACAAGCTGGTGGTGTCGGAGGAGGAGAAGGAGCACATCTCCTCCAAGCTGAGCGAGGTGTCGGAGTGGATGGACGAGAATGGCTACGAGGCGACCACCAAACAGCTGAGGGAGAAGCTGTCTCAGCTGAAGAGCCTGTGCAAGGACATGTTTTTCAGGGTGGAGGAGCGACGCAAGTGGCCGGACCGCCTGGCCGCCCTGGACAGCATGCTCAACACCTCCAGCTTCTTCTTGAGGTGAGAGTTGAAAGGAAGGGGGGCGGGGGGTTGTGAGCAGTCTGTGGTGGCCTAGTACTTTTGTGTTGACTCATTTCTGTTTTTATTTTAAAGGAGTGCAAAACTGATCCCAGAGGATGACCAAATCTTTACTCAAGTTGAGCTGAATACGTTAGACAAAGTGATCAACGAAACAACGGTAGGTGGTGAATGGGTTAACACTGTCACTACAGAGGAGGAGTCAGTTTCCTTAAAGGGGCGCTCTGCCTACTTTATTGTTGCTTTTTAATAAAGTTAGGCGGGGGGATATGGTACAAAATAATCCAAATGGAAGCAGCAAAGGAAACCCTGACCTTAAGTTTCTAGAATGGGTCAAATGCTGCATTTCCCATAATGCATCTCAAAAGGTCCTCTTGTGGTGGTAAATGGCTCAAACCCAGTTCATAATGTTATACGTTTATTGTCCTCAAGACAAAACATTTGATGTCATATTTGTTTAAATTCTTTTCACATCCAGACGGCAATCAATGGATCAAATGCTCTGACAAAAAAAGCAACCAATCCCGTGACTGTCACAGGACTGTAATAACCCCAACCAATCCTTTCATTCTGCGTCTTTCTCGCTACATTTAGCTACTTCTGCTAAGTGGCGCTAGCTACTTTCATTGGAAAGAGTTGGCAACACTGGGCTGTGTTTTTAAACTCTTGTGAACTCTCCAACCCCGACTTTAAGAAAGGTCCTTCCTGGGCCACAGAATCCATTTAGAACTGTTCCCACAGGCGCAGTAGTTCTCCTCGTATCAAGTAAACTGACCTTCAGCTGTCCAATTGTCTCCGTCTTCTCCAGACATGGAAGAACGAGACGGTAGCGGAGCAGGAGAAACGCTCTCCAATGGAGCGGCCCATCCTGTTGTCCAAAGACCTCGAGGCCAAGCTCACTCTTCTGGATCGAGAGGTGAACTACTTGCTCAACAAGGCCAAGTTTGCGAAGCCCAAAGCTAAAGCCAAAGCCAAGAACGGCACCAGCTCTGAGAAAAGCAGCAAGGCCAACAACACGGCCGAGGAGAAAGTCATCCCCCCCACAGAGGAGAGCACCGACACAAAGACGGGTGGGTCCAACAGCAGAACTCCCATCTGGCCGATTCTCATGCATGTGCTTTAATAAGGCTTGAAATAACTTCTCATGTATCGTTTCATCATATATAGAAAACCCGGAGGAGGTGCAGCCGGGCAAAGCCCCGCCCACTGAACACACCGACTCAGACAGCCAATCACAGCCCACAGAAGAAACCACAACTACAGGTCGGTCTGCTGTACCTGTTGCTGATGATGCCGGAGAACTGTAGGGGCTGGACAAAATAATAGAAACGCATTCAATGTGGTCCAATACACTAAACTACAGGCTCAGAAATCTCCTGTGAACAGAATTAACTCCTCGCTGACACAAATGGAACATTAGATTACTGCTACTACTGTAATGGATTGCATTAGCTTCTGAAACATGCTGTTCCTTTATGCAGTAACAATGTAACGTCCAGGTGAGGGATGAGTACAGCTATGAGCTCATTCATCCTCCAGGGGGCCAACTCTGACAACATGGGGGTTATTCTTCTCACAGGATCTGCTTTACCAGCTTCACACCGGTTACTCATCTTTTCCTGGGGGAACCTGAGGGAGGCACAATGCGTTTTTTGTTCATTGATTCATTTTATTTGTAAATAAGTTGACCTGTACCGCAACTCTGGCAAGTTCACTTAAAAAAAGTAGATTTCTTTTAAGACTATTTGTTTTTCTCAAACAAAGACGATAGAATTCAAGTACCCTTCTGGACAATAAACCGTAATAACATAAACCCACATGACATGGAATGATAGATTGTTTCTGTAATAAATCCTGCATAACAATGTGATACAATTTATTACACTTGTCTCAAGCAATCTGCTACTTCTTTGGTGCTGAAAGCTAAAGGTCATGTTTCTCACACGTGACATGGCATTGCCCAGACAGACTTAGCAAAAGAACATGCGAATAATTTCATGTCTTACAATTTGATATTGAGCCATACGTGAGTTGGGCGACTGTGGCTTAGTGGTGAGCAGGGTCGTCCTTCAATCAGAGGATCGGCGGTTCGATCCCAGGCTCCACTAGCCCATGTCGATGTGTCCTTGGGCAAGACACTTAACCCCAGATTGCTCCTGTAGCTGTGCCTACAGTGTGTGAATGTTAGCTACTCCTGATGTGCAGGTGTGCAGGTGGCACCTTAGCTCCTCCCATCAGTGTGTGAATGGGTGAATGATGTCATGTAGTGTTAAAGCGCTTTGAGTGGTCGGAAGACTAGAAAAGCGCTCTACAAGTCCATTTACCATTTACCATGAGTATTCTAACATCAGCAAAGCTGCTGAGATGAGCCTCTACTGGAAAACCAGTCCTCGCCATAGCAACAGCTTTCTGTGTAGACATGGGCTCAGATTACTCGGCACTGGACTGGAGAGGGAACATATTCTCTACAGAGCTTGAGCTCTTCTGCACTAATGAAGTGAGTGGATGTAATCCCACATACATGCACACAGTATTCATGTCCTTCTCTGTCCTCATTTCCAGGACCAACGGAGAAGGCCCAACACGAGAACCACATAGACGATGAATTATAACAGCTGGAACTGGAAGAAAAAAAAAATCACTATATTTATTGACAGTGTATAAATATTTGAGTTCCTTCTCACTCTGTTTTGTTCTGTTTGGTTTTTCTTTAATTTCGTCTTTGTCCTTGTTTATTGATCTGCTGGAAGCTGATTGGATAAGGATTGGAGACCACTCCTCTTGCCCCCCCCTCCCCTCCCGCACTGTTCATCTCTTTTGTCTTTCATGGATTCTATAAGCAATGGACACTTAAACACCATGAAGAAGTAGTTCAACGTAAAGAAGTAGATGCAGGTCCAGACAAAATCCCGTCTCCCGTCCAACAGAAGATCCCAGCCATGCTGATGGAGAGGTGTAGGCAGCGCTCAGCCACATTGGACCTGTACGGACTCTTTGCCAGGCTGAGTTGTGTTCTAATCCGGTTTGTCTTCTGCACTGTATCATGGAGCACACTGTTGCTGTGAGGTTGGTATTCATACAACACCTGCAGCTTCACTCACTGCTCGTGGCCGCTGAGTAAGTGCACCAACAAACGGTCTTTATCACAGAGGAGAGGAGGAGGAGGAGGGGGGGGGTGTTAAAGTCCTTCAGAGGATCCTCAATGGATCCTAATCCAGAATTGATTTAGCCAAATAGTTGTCACTTATATTTGTAAACCATGACAAAAAGGGGAAGCACTTAATTTACATACAGTGTATTGGAAGTACACTCAGTTAATTTGTCTTTAATCTGGTGAATTATGACTAACTACAAATCTGTCATAACTATTGATAGTGTAATGTGAGGTCATACTATGATTACTGACTGGGCTTTTAGAAGCAGCAGCCTCTACTAACGTACTTGAACGGAACTTGTTTACTGGTAAACGTCCAACATTACACACCCGCTGTAGTTCATTTCAAGTTAATTTTTCTAATTATTGCCTGAATCATCATAACCTCCTGACGGGGCAAAAGAGCAGCCTGTTTAGGTCCATCACGTAGGGACCGCTCAGCTGCTCCTGTATGTACACACACAGCAAGGCGAGGATGACCTTACATTGAAATGGTGTCTCCATATATCTGCACATAATTTTTTCTGATCCAGCTGGATAAATTAAAATGACTGAATGTTTTTTTTTTTTTTTTTTTTCTAATGTTGCCATTAGAACTTTTGAGGAGCTTGAATGTGTTTCGGTGCCGGTGGTTAAACTCCATGTTTTCAAAGTTTCATGAGCTGCTAAACGTTGTAGAAGAGGTGGTGTGTTAGTGTCCTCGCTGTTCTTTACCTGGACATGCCCTGCGCTGTAGATTCTTGCTCAGATGCTCCATTTTTCCATTAAAGGGGGGGGGGGGCGGGGATCAGGACTTTGGGTCGGCTGTGTGCTTCTGTGTTTGCAGCAAAACAAAAAGTCAGGAACGGGAGATGCAAACAATGTTGTGTTTCTAAACTGTTAATAAAAAAAATCTTTTGTTTTTAATTTGATTGTCATTTTGTCAACATATTGATGTGATTAGTTACTTTTGAGTTGGTGCATTGATGCAGACCAACCAGGCTGAACTCTGTCAAAGTGTCCTCCGGCCTCAGGAACCTGACCAGCCTTCAAGTAGTGATTTACAGATTCAGAGAAGTGAAAAGTTGCTCTGAGTTTGACTCAGTGTCCCTGTGATTATCATCGATGAAGACAATTTATAGATTTTATTTGATATTATGAAGAAATCTCTTTTCTATGTCACCTCTACTCCAGGTTTTTTCCATGAACCCTACAGGATGACCAGAAAACAATACAGATCATCGCCGCAGAAGCTGCATGACTCTGATCATGTTATCAAAACTTAATATGAAGAGATATGACATTTTACTCTGCTTTAGTTGGTTACATATTTTTTTCATGATCAAAAGTCTCTATATTATAGTCTAATATATAAATATTGGAAGCAACTTGACTTCACGCGATGAAAGGTTGAGGATATTACACGCCGTCTCTATGTACGTAACATTTCAGGGTTTTATTACTTCTAAAACAGAGTTGAAATAGACTGGACATATGCAACTTAGATTATCATACTGTGAAAATATTCCATTATAAGTTCCTACATTAGAATTCCACTCAAGTCAAAGCACATCAATATTATCCAGTCAGCTTGTACAGTGTCCTTGGGCAAGATGGGAAGTGGCATCTGTGTGTAGACCCATGAACTCCTCGTGAGGAGTTCAAAAACTAAAATCTGATACATTAATCGGTTCTTTGTTGATGACTTTCCTCTTATCTTTGGGGTTTTTTTTTGGTGAAGTATGGGACAATTGACCTTTTAAGGCCTCGAACCACCTTCGAAGTGAAATCCTGAGGAAAGTATGGTGAAAGTAACAAATTACAGTTACTTGTGCTTTTTTTTTAGTTGCCTATTGTTCAATATTAGACAGTGTATCATTTCCCCCTGCTCTGCCTTGTCTTCTCCTCACCTACATCACCCACCTGCTTCCACTTCCCTCTGAGTAGATTCAGGTCTTCAAATACCAGCCCACTTCCTGCACCTTTGCCAGTTCATCCTAGTTACCATGTACCCTGGACTTTGATTTTCTAACAACCTGAACCTGAACCTGCCTGTCTGCTCTTCTGTAGCTGCCTGACTACTAACACCTGTCTGTAAGCTCATCTATTTAATAAATCACTGAATTCCACAAGTCTGCCTGTTTTCATCTGCGTTTGGGTCCTTCCTGCCGATCTGGCTCCCTGCTTACCTTACTCCTCCAATCATGTCCATGTTGCTCTCTCCAAGGTTTCTTCCTTTTTTACCTCCCCTTTAAAGGCTTTTTTTTTTGTGGGGGGTGTGGGGTGTGGGGGGGGTCCTGTGCCGATGTGAGGGTCCAGGGACAGAGGATGTCGTATGTGTACAGATTGTAAAACCCTCTGAAGAAAATTTGTGATTTGGGGCTAGACAAAATAATTTGAATTGAATTGAATGGGTGAATGACATGTACTGTAAAGTGCTTTAGGTGGTCGGAAGACGAGAAAGGCGGTTTTACAAATTCAAGTCCCTTATTTCAAGGAAATCAAATTTGTGTTTGACAAAACCAACAATTATCAAAAAAAGTCAGGGGCTTTTCACGTTCCTCACAAAGTATTGTGACAAGTACTGTATGAGTGAATGAAACAGGACAGAATCCTCTCTGTCACTCCTGTGGATACAGAATCATCTTGATGGAACTGATTTTGGAGATGTGCTTCTGGTAAACTACAAAAGCCACCAGAGCAAGACAGATGGCTCCGACGATGCCTGCTACGACTGAAACAGCCAGCACGGTACTGTTCAAATCAATCTGCTGAGCACCTGGGGAGGAAAGAGACTCCAACAATTAGATCAGACAGAGCAATGTTCACTTTCTATACCGATGAGCATGATGGAAACATATTTAACATTACGTATCCCTGATGTACAAAGGCAAGGTGACGACAGTTAAAGATCCCTCTACCCGTTTATTCTTTGGCAGCTTATGCAGGTTTTTGGTTGGGAGAGACCCGGACATATTTTTCCCCAGATGTTCTCCAAACAAAGGAATCCACCCGGAAGATATTCTGATTAGATAAACTGCTTCCATCTAAGGGCGTTAGAATGCTTCAAAGAAAGTACCAGAACAATGATGAACAATGTCTGAAACACATTTCCACCACACCTTTCCGACAGTCAGTCAGACAATCACACCCACTTCTTCATTCTGAACATTAATAAAGCACCAAACAACCACTTCATAGAGGAGTAATGTCTACCTGAGTCTAACCCTAACCCTAACGGTGCTCATAACTCTAACCTTGCTAATAACCCCAAACAGTGCAAACAATCCTAACAGTGTAACAGTGCTAACAACCCTAACGGTGCTAACAAAACTTACGGTGCTAACAACCCTAACTGCTCATAACCCTAAGAGTGCTAACAACCCTAACAGTGCTAACAACCCTAACTGCTCATAACCCTAACAGTGATAACAACCCTAACGGTGCTCATAACCCTAACTGTGCCAACAACCCTAACTGCTCATAACCCTAACAGTGCTAACAACCGTAACGGTGCTAACAACCCTAACAGTGCTAACAACCCTAACTGCTCATAACCCTAACAGTGCTAACAACCCTAACAGTGCTAACAACCCTAACTGCTCATAACCCTAACAGTGCTAACAACCCTAACGGTGCTCATAACCCTAACAGTGCTAACAACCCTAACTGCTCATAACCCTAACAGTGCTAACAACAGCGCTGACGGAGCGAACAGTGTTTACCTGAGGGGGAATAGCAGGTTGGGTGCTATGCTTCTATTTTATCAGTTGTATCCACCATGTGAGAGCAGTGCAGAGCAGCAACCATGAGCTAACCAGTGGGGCATACTCACATGCACTAAAAACATGCACAAACACTTTGGGTATGTAAATAGTAAATTAACTGTACTTGTATAGATCTTTTCTAGTCTTCCAACCACTCAAAGCTCTTTAACACTACTTGTCATCATTCACCCATTCATACACTTACGGCAGGATCCTCTGATTGAAGGAGCCACAATCAGAGCCACAGTAAACAGAGCAAGGAGAAGCTCTGGTAACGACACAAACAGATGGAGAGAGACAGGTAGACATTACTCCACTATTTCTTTACATATATAATAGTTGTTTGTTGCTATATTAATGTTCAGAATGTTAAAAACAGCCCCTTTACCATGAAGAAACTGCAGTTCTAGTCTGAACTCCTCCAAGATGTCTGCACTCTGTTCTCACTTTAATGCTTAATGCACCAATACACTCCTTCAGAACTGCTTGTCGGACACCTGTCCAACAACAGAATTGAGGGGCTGGATTCTACAATTTCTGTAATTTTATGAAACCAACAATCCCACGTTCACACCCACTTCAATTCAATTCAATTCAATTTATTATTATAAAATCACAAATTACAAATTTGCCTCAGAGGGCTTTACAATCTGTACACAACGACATCCTCTGTCCCAGAACCTCTCATCGACTCAGGAAAAACTCCCCCAAAAAAACCCTTTCAATAGGGAGAAAAATGGAAGAAACCTTCAGGAGAGCAACAGAGGAGGATCCTCTCCCAGGTTGGACAGAGTACAAAAATAGATGTCATGTGTACAGAATGAACAGCATAACAGAGTTACAACACATTTAATTCACATGACAGAAATGATTCATGTAATAATAGCAGTAGGTGTCGGGGAGGACCACAGCAGGACGCAGGACCAGCTTCCATAGAAACCTGCGAGGCGAGAAGGCACAAAGACTTCGGGGATGGAGTAGAGTTAGTAATGTGCATTGATAGAACATGAATTCATACAGAAGGGAAAATAAAGAAGAATGTGCGTCAGTAGGGTCACGGCAGGAATCAGGAGGCAGGACCAGGGTCCAGATGCAACCACGATCCGTGGAAACCTGCGAGGCGAGAAAGCACAAAGACTCCGGGGGAAAAAGTAGAGTTAGTAATGTGCATTGATAGAACATGAATTCATACAGAAGGAGAGAGAAAAAAGGATCGAGGAGCTCAGTGTATCCTACTAAGATTCATTATTTAACATTTGTTATTGTACATCTTAACAATGCATCACCGCTTAAAAACAACACGGTCACCTTTACATTGACTGCATTGTTTATTGTATTGTCAAAATGGAAGAAACAAACATGTAAAAATCCTGCTGTAAGTCTAAGTTGTCCCCCAGTAGTCTAGGCCTATAGCAGCATATCAAGGGGCTGGACCAGGGCAAACCTGAGCCCTAACTATAAATGCTATCAAAGAGGAAAGTCTTAAGTCTACTCTTAAATGTGGTGACTGTGTCTGCCCCCCGGACTGAAAGTGGAAGCTGGTTCCATAGAAGAGGAGCTTGATAACTGAAGGCTCTGGCTCCCATCCTACTTTTTAAGACTCTAGGAACCACAAGTAGCCCCGCATTCAGTGAGCGCAGCTCTCTAGTGGGGTAGTATGGTACTATGAGATCCTTAAGATATGATGGTGTCTCACCAATTATGGCTTTGTAGGTGAGGAGAAGGATTTTAAATTTGACTCTGGATTTTACAGGGAGCCAGTGCAAAGAAGCTAATACAGGAGTAATATGATCTCTTTTCTAGTTTTTGTTAGTACACAAGCTGCAGCATTCTGGATCAACTGGAGATATTTAAGAGACTTATTAGAGCAGCCTGATAATAAGGAATTACAGTAGTCCAGTCTAGAAGTAACAAATGCGTGAACTAATTTTTCTGCATCACTTTGAGACAGGATGTGTCTAATTTTTTAAATGTTACGTAGGTGAAAAAAGGCAGTCCTTGAGATTTGTTTTACGTGAGAGTTAAAGGACAAGTCCTGATCAAAGACAACTCCGAGATTCTTTACGGTGGTGCTGGATGCCAGGGCAATGCCATCTAGAGAAACTATATCATTAGATAGTTGATTTCGGAGGTGTTCTGGGCCTAGTAAAATAACTTCAGTGCAGTGATTGACCATCTGTCCACTTTTTTCATGTGTCACTCACTATTACTGTCACTAAAGTGAACAACTTGGTGCAACACTATCAATGCCTTCCCGCATTCAGTCTGAAAAGCCCGGACGGTCGTCTTGAATCAAAGACCACCAACAAGGTGATTGACTGCAACTTCCCCTCCTAGGACGGGCTCCAGGAAGTGGCCCCAGCTTCCCTTTGCCAGGTGAGGATTCTTTGTCCGAGCCGTCACTTTATTTATGGACGAAAGAAACCTCTAATCAACTCAAGCAAATATGTAACTGTGCCTTGAGACTTAAACCTATGAAGACCATTCATGTTCTCACCATTATCTGAGCGGGTACTGATGGGGCCTGAGCTGATGGTGGCCATGTCACTCACTGTGGTGCCCTGGTTATCGTTGGCGCTGCGGCGCCTCCTGGAGTTGGTTCCGGTGGTGCAGTTGATGCAAGTCGTTGCAAGAGTGAAAACATTCCTTTCTTCTTCTTTCAATGAAGAAATACTCTCCAGTTCTGATAGAACTGATCAGCATCTACGGTAACCTCTTTAGTTTTGAACACACAGGTGCCTCTCCTTGTAGTCTCACACATCTAAGCCACGCCCCAAGCTGCCATTAGCTCCTCACAGGACGCTGATTGGTCCGTGCTCTGGCTTACCGAACACAAACGCATTACTTAAAGCCTGACAAGATGGAGTTTCTTTTCATGTAACATTGCGAGAATCCAGCTGCTGTGCTGTAAGGAGTTTGTATCTTGTCAAAACCATAACCACGATCTTTCCCTAATATTAGCCATACTGTAGTTGCTAGGTATAGAGAGCAGAGATGAAAAATTAAACGTAACTGGATGTAAAGCAGGATTTTGTAGCATTGTCTAATATCAAAGTTCTTGTCTGGCGGAATGTTTGCATTTGTGATGTGTGGTTTTACCCCTGAAGGCAGAATCTGACCTGGCAGAAGGAGTTTACACAGAGCCTGGTGGCACAGTGAACATAGTAGGTGGAGAGAGTTGCGCCTGTGCCTTGGACAAAGCGGAAAGCCTCGAAGGAGAATCGAGCTTTCTGCTGTGCTCAGTTGACTCCCATTACTGTCTGGCCATCCCGGTTACACCTAGAAGAGGACATATGGGGATTTTGTGTCCTGTTCTCAAGAGTTTTCAGACACCTTTTGGTTCAGCATAAACAGATTGATAACATGGTCCTCCTAATTATCTAATTCACACAGGGAAATATAATGACAACACTAAGAAAAGGACCTGAAGTGTTCAGATTTTTCTGGATAGAGCATTCACCCGGAAGGTATATAGTTCACCTATTATATTGCATTTTGTAAATTGAAATTCCTGTGGATGAAAATATTCTTAACAATCAACACCTGAGCCAGATTAATTCCAGATAATACATGAAGATGTGGCTCAATGATCAGAAAAGCTAGTTACCTCTAAACATTATCTCAGTGTCAAAAAACTTGCTATTTCCCACCAGACTGGAGTGGAATTGTTTCACTTGTGATCTCTGTGGGCTGTTAACTTATCCAACAAAGAGATCATAAAATGTGGTGTTGATGGGGTAAAGTGAGGTTGTGGCATAGCATCGATCCAGGAGCACGTTGAATCTGCAAGGAGCACAGATCATTAAAGAGTACCATTTTTTGCCAGATATTTAGAATTAAAATATAATTATGTTCTTTATTAAGCAAATACTTGTAATGGTAAAGAATGGGGAAAAAATACAATCAATATACTTCAGCTGCTAAGACTTGTGAGAAGTACCTGTTAGTGAGGTTGGATGCCTTCACTTCTATAAAGATCCTGGTGTTTAGCTCCAGGCCTCCTGGAGGGATCTTCAGCGTGGAGGAGTAGCCATTGTCCTTTAGACCAATCACAGAAGAGAGGGAAGAGCGCTGTTTAGATTGATGTGGGCTGGTCATTGTGACAGAGTGCTTCAAGTTCCAGAATCAGTTTTCCCCACCAGGAGGGGTCCCCCCACACCAGGGAGGGGCCACAGGAGGGTTCCCCCACACCAGGGAGGGAAGGCCCATAGCAGGGGTCCCCCCACACCAGGGAGGGAAGGGCCACAGGAGGGGTCCCCCCATACCAGGGAAGGGCCACAGGAGGGGTCCTGCTGCTAAATCTGTTGTCTGGACTACATGCAGAGCCAGAATATTAGAAAGCTAACTTTTTCATGGCTCTTATTTCCCAATATGATTAACTATTCCTTTAAAGTAATTGCTGACTTCTTCATACTGCAAAATATATTCTGGACAAACCCCACAGAAGATGATTAAAGATTTATTGGCATTTTTCTCAAACATTTTGACTTGACCTGACAGAGCCAGTTGTTATTAATAAGATTCAAATTGTATTTTTAATGGAATTAAATGTAGTAGTCATCCTTGACATTTAAATAAAATAAAAAATAAAAAATAGTCTTAAATAGTCTCCTGAGTTAGAGGAGCAACAGTAAAGTATTTCCTCTAAATGGTTTCCTTTTACTGATTACCTAAATATCTTGTCACATAAAGCAGCCTGCCTCTTACCGAGTACAGTCAAATGCTCAGTGTGCTGATGAAACTTCCATTATTGTCTTTGACTGCCAGGTTGACTCTGGACCTGTTGGACAAAAAATGTTCCGTCAGCAGCAGGAAATCGTTAAGGGAAAAACCCAAGTCATCAAAAACCAGGTCACCTTTCATCTGATACATAAGGGACACACAGTCCTTCTGAAACTAGACACAAGAGTACCAAAGCCCTGAAGACACTGCCTGCTCCATGATGCATAGCACACATGCTGACATTTAAGAAAAACATGAAGTTATTGTGAGCATGGCATTTACAATATCATAAACTATTTTAGAATATTAACGTACCTGACACTTTCTCAGACAGTCTGAGCTGAGCTTCATCCATATACAGTCAACTTGTCTTCACACAAACGATGGATACATCTCCCCTCTAAGTTGCACATTTCTATTGATTTTATTTGACATACAACTTTTGTTTTTATACCTGGCATCATATGGTGACTTATATTAGTTCAATTCATTTAGTTCCCATAGTATGCAAGTGAGGAATCTACCATTCAAACTGTTATCAGCAATGTGCAAATACATTGTCCACTGTATCAAGGTTTTAAAAAACTCTCCAACTTTAATGTCATTGTCCCAAAGAGGACATTCATTTAGCAGATTAGTGAAATACAGAACAAACTTGAACACTAGAGGTCTTTCTCATTTCCTGATTTTGTACTTCCTCGATCCTCAAGCCTCGCTCCTCAAGATGCATCTTAGGAATAGAGATGTCCTTCAAGATGGAGCGCTGAGATCAATTTCCGGGTCACAAGCTGGAGGAGCGAGGAGCGAGGAATCAAGGTGGCACAAAATCGGGAAACGAGAAAGACCCAAGTTCTTCAGCTTCCCAACAACACTTCCTTGTTCCTAATTCACATGTGACTGAATTAACCAATCAGAAGCTAGGAGGACTTGAGGTGATAAAATGAGAAAAAATACAGAGGTAGATTCAGGAGATTATTGTAACTGTGTTTAAAGTCACTGATTAAAGTATTTGAACATGAAAATAATGAGCTGTCTAAAAATAACTCACTATTAACTCAATTATATGAATTCATCTCACTACTGAACTTTACACATGTAATATAAATAAATAAAACATATTCTAAAACCGACCATACACGCTCACATAAAACAAAGTACATCAATGACAGCATAACATTTAACCTATTATATACCCATTCAACACAGCCATCGCAACATCATAATGGTCACCCATCTACTTTATATGGAAGACATCATGTGACTCATCATGTGAGTATTTTACAGTTTGAAGACATGAGAGAGAAAACCATTTTACCCCTGCTGGCCTTTGATGCTCTGGTTCTCCATACACTCTAAAATGACTCCAGACTTTGAAATAGCTCTTTTGAGGGAATCTTGAAACAGATCTGACAGAAGGCCTACAACCTTACAGGCCATGTTAACGACTGAGTTAACCGAAGTGACAA
This sequence comes from Ophiodon elongatus, assembly GCA_016806645.1. Lineage (NCBI taxonomy): Eukaryota > Metazoa > Chordata > Actinopteri > Perciformes > Hexagrammidae > Ophiodon > Ophiodon elongatus. Next base: position 3,895,000 of record JACSYO010001980.1, on the reverse strand, counting down.
TAGAAATTCATCTAAAGCAGAGATCCATACTTTGTAATACGTTTCCTTGCATTTGCTAACAACAGCAATTTAAATGTGACATTTACTCGTATGTGCATTTTTAAAGTGCCACTTACAAGCTCATCTGAGGGTTGTTGAGCAGGTACTGCAGTGGGTAGCGGCAGGAGAACCTGTACATCACCTCTTGGTGATAAGTGATGGCTGCTGTGACGGGGCCCTCAGAGCAGATGATGCCTGAGATGGTGATGGACTGGACGTTGGAGAAATCGGCAAACAGTCCTGTTCCCACCTCCTCAGTGACCTCTGAGGAAAAAGAGTTTGGAGTATGAATCTGTTGTGTGAGAGGCATCGGCTGGGTGTTTTTTAGATAACCTACCGCGAGCTTGCTGGAGCAGGAAGCGATCGCCTCCTCTGTGATGGAGAAGTTGAATTTGACCACAGGTGGGTTCGCCATCCAGTCAGGAGTCCCTTTGCATTGGTGTTTGGAGTGCTCTGAGTTGAGGGCCAGCAGTGACTCGTCTTATCCATTGAAATAGATGGGACACAGGAGGATCTGGAGGTCTGAGAGCCGCAGAGGACCGCCAAGTCTGACTTAGCTGAACAGAGCGAGGATGAGACCGGACTCAGAATTAGGCCTTATTGTGATCGTAGCATTTTCCATCCAGACATGTGCTGATATTATTCTGGTTTAAGGAGCATAAGCCCTCTTCACAGCAGTCATTTTGACATGTTATTGCAAGGTAACATTCATTATGGCCCTGTTCCATTTAGGTGGGTCAGGGCCGATTGTGCATGCTGGCTCACTGAAATGACTGTGACATACTAAATAGAATGGGGCTGTAGTTGATCTGATCAATTACACCAATGTTCACTCTGCTATGACACGCCAACATGGCTGCTGTGAAAAGGATCTATTCTTTGGACATGTATACAGTGCATTCAGAATATGCGTCTCCCTTGGAGATTTTACCACAGTTTGCAACACACCGCCTCTATCATGTTTACGGTCAGCTCTGTGTATTGTACACAAAGAAACCAGCCAATAGTTTAAAAGGATTTTGTAGAGATGCAAAAGAACAGACCACATTTCTATTCGGAAAAAAACACACCTATCTGTTCGGCATAAGGGCAAAAACCAGGATATCATGTGCATGTTAATGTAGTCATTGGTATGTGACTGTTGGAACACGTGAATGGACATTGAACTCTCCTGGTTGAATCATCGGTAAAAAAGATTTTGTAAGGTTTTTTGATAAACAGTCAAAGGCATAAAAATGTCAGGGGAGAAGTCAACTCTCAAGTGCATTTCATTATGACACATCCAATGACTAAGGTTACAATTCTATTACAAGGTCCACTAACAGCTGGTGGAAACAAAGGTTACAATCTTATAACCCTCGTTCTGTAAGCAGAGGCGGAGCCCTCTACTGGACTCTATGGGTAATACTCTCCTCCGATCATGAGCAGGCCTTCGCCCACTGAACACTTGCACCAATGGCAGTTCCTATTGCAGTAGGAGACACAGGGTGTTTCTGTAACGGGGCATGGATCTCGGTCTGTCTCCTCCTGGGAGGATAGATTTACCTTCCTGACCCCGAAGAAGGGATGCTGCAGGACTAAAGAACCCAGTATCACTGTCCTTTCTATCCATTCTGTTAATGCAAAGTTGTAAAACTGTGTTGGAGGACGAGCAACCAGCTGCAGTGCAGCAGCTAAAAAGCTGGCATATGCTGTCTCGCCCATCTCCACCGTCAGACCCTCCATGAATGGAAGGCTGGCCCATGGGGGACCAACATGGCATGATGGCCGGCGATGCTTATGTCAGTTATATCAGTTGACGAATGCATGCTCGTGATTGGAGGAGAGTGCTACCCATGGAGTCCAGTAAAGGGTGGAGCCTGTGTGAGTTAGAACTAAAGATTACACTATTAAAGAACTACAGCTGAAATCAAATACACTTTGCATTTTGGGTCCATTTGGGGTGTTTTGTTCACAAATTGAACAAAAATGCATATGGAATTTGCTTCTGACGAGCTTTTCTTCATAGCAACTGTGGTCGAGTTTCATGGGTATTCGACCCGTTTGCCAAAATGACAAAACATCAATTCTCAGAAAGAAAATTATTTAAACTGATAGGATTGTTACATCATCCAGGAGAGTTTTGTTTCTTCATAAAGAAACACTGAGGAGATCGTTTGAAGAAAACGTTGCCACTCTATGAAAGACATGTTACAGCTTTAGATTACAGCATGTATGTTTCGGTATTACCATTTTGTATATACGGGGTACCCGTGAAATACTTCCTGTAAACTACACTGTACTTACCCTTTATTGATATTGTACTGTTTTTCAACTGTTTTGTATGTGCTTTACATGTTGATATGAGTTCCAAAACTGTCTGATTTTATATATTTTCAGCTAAACGTGGCATGAGATCAAACTTTTTATTTTTTAAGGCTGCCTCATCTAATGTCAGTTATACATTATCGATGCAAAAGACCAATAAAACAGCCAGCTCTAGTAGCATGCAGTTGAAAGTATTAATTCCATTTTTCCCTCAAGGAACCATCTGCATAAAAGATAACATAATTCAGCTCCTTTTATCTACTTCTGAAAAGTGATACATAACGCCAGCAGCTCCATTTTCAAACTCCCCAAAGCTGTAACACGCCTCATCCCAGAGATAAAGAATCACTCCTCACATGGCCTGCTGCCACTGTGCTCATCAGGTTGCAGGAGAAAGAGTGGGGGCAGCAGGGGAAGTCAGACAGCAGGAGGACCACAGAGGGAGCGCGGCTAGTTTCACTGACCTGGACTTCTGAATGTGGAATTTCCGATGCAGGCATTTTGAGCTTGGGCGAGGAGGAGTGTGGCAAGTTGATGCGTAAGAAGGGCCAGCCACATTGTCCTCAAACTGCTGGAAAATCAGAGGTTCTCGTTGTCCTCTCCACTGCATCATGGTAGAGAGCTCAAAAAGGCTAACGTACAAAATACGACCAACTCCTTTACTGATCATTCCAGATGTGCAGTGGTGGAAGAAGTACTCAAATACTCAAATACAACAAAGTAAAACTACTCCAAGTAAAGGTCCTGCATTCAAAACCAGAGAGTACAGCAGTGTTTTCAAGATGTACTTATACTGATATAGTATCAAAAGGTGACCTGTCCTCTGGGACTGTAATATTATATATGACATTGTTAACATGTTAATACTGACGCATCTAGGTTAGAGCAGCATTTTACTGATAGCTGATTACTGTATTTCGTCCAGGGGTTCCCAACATATGGGTCGGCCCCTCCAAAGGGTCACCAGATAAATCTGAGGGGTCGTGAGGTGTTTCATGGGAACGAGAGCCAGAAAAACAACATTCTGCTTTGGACGTTCCTTTGAGCTTTGATTTACCTCCTCAGGCCTCAATCAGTCATTGAAATAAAAATCCTATGAGAAGTTTGGACTTCTTGTGTGGAACTGCTCCCAACTCATAGATGTCTTTTTTTTCACAAGCCGAAAAAGTCGAGAACACTTTTCATTTTTATTAATGTACTCTACTGTATTTTATAACTATCATATGTGGGGATCTTTTTAATCTTAATCTGAAAAGTAACCAGTAACTACAGCTGGAGGAAAAAGTGCAATATTTCCCTCTGAAATGTGGTGGATAAAGTGTATATAAAAGGTATAGGTACAAAGCACTTAAAATTGTACTTAAAGTACTTGAGTGAATCTACTTTCTAGAACTGCAGACATGTTAAAAACATATCACAGACATGAGTTATGCCAAACCAATGTAATGCATCAGTAAACACCTTCTAAAAACAGATTATGAACACTTTCTAATGAATTAATAGGATTAAATAAATACGCAGCTGCAGGTATATTTAAACGATATTTACAATGATCTCTTGGTCTTAGAGAGGCACGGACACATTCTACTTGAACCAGATCTGCATGATATCACAAAGAGCCTGGTCTGCTTTTATTGAGTATTTGTATCAATTAATAATCTGTCCTTAAATCTGTTGAGTGTAAATAACAGCACTTGATATTAAATCACATTCTGACTCTTTACTGGCCAAAAAAGGACAAAACATGTCGACACATTTTATTGATAAAGTTTCCCTAAATTTTGTTTATTGAATTAGCTGGTCAATTGTCTTTTCTGCTAATTTAATGTGGAAATTAGCAGAGTTTAATGTTGCCACCCCCTCACACACTGGGTGTGGTTCTTTGGCCAAATTCCTCTGCTTGAGCCGAACGAGGTAGGTACTTGGGATTCCTCGCGACTCTGTTGATATAAGTCATCCAGTGGTAAACCCAACACACCTTCAAATGTAAATAAAATAACTTTGATTGAAATGATGATACATTGAGCTCCCGCATAACCGAAGCAGAAGACCGCATTAGCACGGCAGAGGACCAGCTGGTGGGCCTAGATTCTCGCGTCCAAAAACTAAGTAAAGAAAATGACTTTTTACTGGAGAAAGTTGACCAGCTGGAAAACTACAGGCGACGCAACAATATACGTGTCGTTAACCTGAAGGAAAACTGCGAGGGAAACAATCTTGTGAACTTTCTTACTAATTGGATCCCAGCCACTCTCAGACGAGAGCATTTCACTGAGCCGCTGGTCATAGAGCGAGCACACCGAGCGCCTACACACCGTCCACCTGCAGACCAGAGGCCGAGACATGTACTGATACGTCTGCTTAAATATCAAGACCGGGACAAAATCCTGCGCATCACCTCACAGAGGTCTAAAGAGAACCACGACCCCGTGATGCACGAAGATAAGCCGGTATTGTTTTTCCCTGACCTGAGCGCCAGCGTGATGAAACGCAGAAAGGAGTTCGACCACGTTAAGAGGGAGCTTCGATCCAGGGACGTCCCGTTTGCCCTGCTTCATCCTGCTACACCCTGCTACACCCTGCTTCATCCTGCTACACCCTGCTTCATCCTGCCACACCCTGCTACACCCTGCTTCATCCTGCTACACCCTGCTTCATCCTGCTACACCCTGCTACACCCTGCTTCATCCTGCTACATCCTGCTACACCCTGCTTCATCCTGCTACACCCTGCTTCATCCTACTACATCCTGCTACACCCTGCTTCATCCTGCTACATCCTGCTACACCCTGCTTCATCCTGCTACATCCTGCTACATCCTGCTACACCCTGCTTCATCCTGCTACACCCTGCTACACCCTGCTTCATCCTGCTACATCCTACTACACCCTGCTTCATCCTGCTACATCCTGCTACATCCTGCTACACCCTGCTTCATCCTGCTACACCCTGCTACACCCTGCTTCATCCTGCTACATCCTGCTACACCCTGCTTCATCCTGCTACATCCTGCTACATCCTGCTACACCCTGCTTCATCCTGCTACACCCTGCTTCATCTTGCTACACCCTGCTTCATCCTGCTACATCCTGCTACACCCTGCTTCATCCTGCTACACCCTGCTACACCCTGCTTCATCTTGCTACACCCTGCTTCATCCTGCTACATCCTGCTACACCCTGCTACATCCTGCTTCATCCTGCTACACCCTGCTTCATCTCTCTGCTGCTACACCCTGCTTCATCCTGCTACTACCCTGCTACACCCTGCTTCATCCTGCTACATCCTGCTACACCCTGCTTCATCCTGCTACATCCTGCTACATCCTGCTACACCCACTTCATCCTGCTACACCCTGCTTCATCCTGCTACATCCTGCTACACCCTGCTTCATCCTGCTACATCCTGCTACACCCTGCTTCATCCTGCTACATCCTGCTACATCCTGCTACACCCTTCTTCATCCTGCTACACCCTGCTTCATCCTGCTACATCCTGCTACATCCTACTACACCCTACTTCATCCTGCTACACCCTACATCATCCTGCTACACCCTGCTTCATCCTGCTTCATCCTGCTACACCCTGCTTCATCCTGCTTCATCCTGCTACACCCTGCTACACCCTGCTACATCCTGCTACACCCTGCTTCATCCTGCTACAACCTGCTTCATCCTGCTACATCCTGCTACACCCTGCTTCATCCTGCTACACCCTGCTTCATCCTGCTACATTCTGCTACACCCTACTTCATCCTGCTACACCCTGCTTCATCCTGCTTCATCCTGCTACACCCTGCTACACCCTGCTACATCCTGCTAAACCCTGCTTCATCCTGCTTCATCCTTCTACATCCTGCTACATCCTGCTACACCCTACTTCATCCTGCTACACCCTGCTTCATTATGCTACACCCTGCTACATCCTGCTACATCCTGCTTCATCCTGCTACACCCTGCTTCATCCTGCTACATCCTACTACACCCTACTTCATCCTGCTACACCCTACATCATCCTGCTACACCCTGCTTCATCCTGCTTCATCCTGCTACACCCTGCTTCATCCTGCTTCATCCTGCTACACCCTGCTACACCCTGCTACATCCTGCTACACCCTGCTTCATCCTGCTACAACCTGCTTCATCCTGCTACATCCTGCTACACCCTGCTTCATCCTGCTACACCCTGATTCATCCTGCTACATTCTGCTACACCCTACTTCATCCTGCTACACCCTGCTTCATCCTGCTTCATCCTGCTACACCCTGCTACATCCTGCTACACCCTGCTTCATCCTGCTACACCCTGCTTCATCTTGCTTCATCCTGCTACACCCTGCTTCATCCTTCTACACCCTGCTTCATCCTGCTACATCCTGAAACTGAAAATACAATACATTACATACCTATAGAGTTGAAAAAACATTTTAAGGACCAAACAAAAATATTATGAATTGGGAGAGAAAGCTCACAAAATTCTGTCCTGGCAATTGAGAACAGAGGAAAGCTCAAGGACAATTAATGCAATTCAAACTGAAACGGGTGCAATCTCACACAACCCAACAGAAATTAACGATGCATTCAAACAGTTTTATACAAATCTATATACATCAGAATCGCCAGAGGACCTATCTAAGATTGATGATTTTCTGTCCGCTATTGAATTGCCAAAACTCGGCCACGAAGACCAAAAGAATCTTGATTTGCCATTCACCCAGAAAGAAATCGAAAAGGCCATATGCTCGCTACAATCCAATAAATCACCAGGAGAGGACGGCTTCCCCCCTGAATTCTACAGAGAATTTAAGGACTTACTCACCCCCCACATAATAGATGTGATTAATTTAGCATCCAAAACTCAAACCCTTCCTGAATCATTTTCCACTGCCATAATCACTGATTCACAAAGAAAATAGGGATCCATTTAAGTGTTCCTCTTTTCGACCCATTTCCTTATTGAATTCAGATTATAAATTAATTTCCAAAACCCTGGCTAACAGGCTTGGCCAACATTTGCCAAAATGAATAAACCCAGACCAGAGTGGCTTTATTTTTATTTCCCTTGAGTAGATCGAGTCGACAGGGCTGCCCTCTATCTCCAGGACTCTTTGTCCTGGCTATTGAACCACTTGCTGAAGATCCAGATATAAAGGGGTTCAGAGTGGACCAAACAAATCATAAAATTAATCTCCTGGCAGATGATGTAATTCTGTATCTAACAGACCCGGTTAACTCTCTCACTAAATTACAGACGCTACTAAACACCTATGGTGCTATTTCAGGATACAAGGTAAATTTGGAAAAAAGTGAAATTATCCCTCTCACGAACTTTGATCACACTGAATACCAACAAACAACCCCATTTAAGTGGCTCCTGAATCTTAAATATCTAGGAATAATTATAGATAATGACCTTAAAAATTTTTACAAACTTAACTACCTCCCGTTGCTGAGTAAAATCGAGGACGACCTACACAGATGGATGAATCTACCCATTACTCTAATTGGTCGAATAAACTGTGTGAAAATGAATATTCTCCCGAGGTTGCAGTATCTTTTCCAGTCCTTACCCATTTCATTACCTCAAACCTTTTTTAAAACCCTCAACAAACATGTTAGGCAGTTTTTATGGAACTGTAAAACGCCAAGGGTGTCAATGGAAAAATTAACATGGGATTATAGTCTAAGAGGTTTTCGACTACCCAATTTTAAAAAATATTATTTAGCAGCTCAAATGCGATATATTTCGTCATTTTTTGAGTGATGCTGCCCCCTCTTGGACACAAATTGGACTTCATCCTCTGAAAGAAGAAACTTCCAGTGACTTTATTTATAAATGGAACTCCAAAACCATATCCAACAGGACAGACAATCCTATTTTGAATAATTTTATTAAAATATGGTATGAAGTTCACAAAAATCTTGGACTGAATATGAGACCAAAAGTCACCAAAAACACCTCTGACAAAATGAACTTGTGCCCATGACTCTAAATAACAAAATTCTGGAGACTTGGCATGACAGAGGAATCCAGCATCTGGAAGATTGTTTTGATAAAGGTCTTCTCATGTCTTTTGAAGAACTGAAGAGAAAGTATGACTTGTCCAGTAGAACTTTATTTTGTTACCTCCAGTTAAGATCTTCTTTGAGAACCAAACTGGGCCCTGCAATGACTCTACCCGTGTTAAGTAACGTGGAAAAATTGCTTCATGAGGGAAACGTGTACAAATTTATTTCTAAAATGTACTCCATATTGCTGAATGAGGGCCCAAAACCAGGATTACACAGATCCAGAATGAGATGGGAATCAGACTTGAATACAACAATTGATGAACAACTCTGGTCAGATTTGTGTCAGAACAGTTTGTCAGCAACGGTTAATGTCCGGTACAGACTTGTGCATTATAATTTTCTTCATCAACTGTACCTCACCCCACAGAAGATACATAAATTCAAACCTGAATTGTCAGAAATGTGTTTCAGATGTGGTATAGAGGTTGGCGCCTTCCTACACTGTACCTGGCTCTGCACAAAGGTGAGGGCCTTTTGGTATGACTTTTGTAATGCCTTAACTAAGATCACAGTGGTTACCTTTCCAATAGATCCTGAGCTATGTTTACTGGGAGACTTCACAACTCTCAACAGTTCTTTAACAAAGCTCCAAATTGAACTTGCAGAAATTGCTTTATGTGTGGCCAGAAAATGTATAGCAATGACGTGGAAGTCTGATTCCCCCACTACCATCGACAAATGGTCTGTGGAAATGAACAGTTGTATTCCTCTTGAAAAGATTACATAAAGTCTCAAGAAGAAATATAATTTATTTTTGAAAATCTGGCAGCCTTATTTGGAGTACATGGGTACAACACTAACAGTACCATAGTAACTGTACTGTAACTACTCGGAGCTCTGAGTTACAATATACACTGTGTCATTGCGGTTATCTCTTTGTGCTGTCACCCTATGCACCGACTTTTTTATTTTTATTTTGTTTTTATTTGGGTGGGGGGAATTATTTATTTATTTATTTACTTTATTTTATTTCATCTACTTGTGTATTTTTTCTTTCTTAACTTGTAATGGAATTTTTTGTAATGTTTAATGTACTGTGCTCTGTATGCTCTACACGTTCTCTTGCATTGTTAAAATATTTGAAAAATAAAAGTGCCACTCCCAGATTCATAGAAAAAACGAGCTCCTGAGAAGACAAGCTCTGGGTTGTTGGACACAGTGTCCCCCGCTGAGGGTCTGCTCTCCCAACGCTTGGCTCTGTCATTAAGTACTTGCTCTGGACCAGTGGACTCTCTCTCCTTCTGTATGAATTCATGTTCTATCAATGCACATTACTAACTCTACTTCTTCCCCCGGAGTCTTTGTGCTTTCTCGTCTCGCAGGTTTCCACGAATCGTGGTTGCATCTGGACCCTGGTCCTGCCTCCTGGTTCCTGCCTCCTGGTTCCTGCCTTCTGCCTCCTGGTTCCTGGTTCCTGACGTGACCCTACTGATCCTTCTCTATTCTCCTTCTGTATGAATTCATGCACCATTAATGCACATTACTAACTCTGCTCCATCACTAAAGTCTTTGTGCCTTCTCGCAGATTTCTATGGATCGTGGTTAAATCTGGACCCTGGTCCTGCATCCTGCTGTGGTCCTCTCCGACACCTACTGCTATTATTACATGAATCATTTCTGTCATGTGAATTGAATGTGTTGTAACTGTGTTATGCTGTTCATTCTGTACACATGACATCTATTGTACTTCTGTCCATCCTGATAGAGGATCCTCCTCTGTTGCTCTCCTGAAGGTTTCTTCCCTTTTTCTCCCTTAAAGGGTTTTTTGGGGAGTTTTTCCTGAATCGATGAGAGGTCCTGGGACAGAGGATATCGTATGTGTACAGATTGTAAAGCCCTCTGAGGAGAATTTGTAATTTGTGATTTTGGGCTATACAAAATAAATTGAATTGAATTGGGCTGAACTCTCCTTGTTCATGCTTCATGTTTGGAGCTTTTTGCACCTTGGTGTCGTGTCATCCATCAGCGAGTCGCTGTACTTCATTACAGCCAAACACACCATCGTTAGAGCTGTTACTGACACAAACCTGTGCTTTTCCAAGAGATCACAATAGATCTGCTGTTTATTGGTGGAACTAAATGCTGTTTACTCGAGTACTTAAACACAACCAGAAGGAGCTGTACTTCTCTTGAAGATCTTTCCACCATTTTATACTTAGAGTTCAAAGGAAACATTGTCTGGAAGCTATAGAGCTATACTTTACAGATTCAGATTTTACAAACAATCATATCAGTTTATAAAATGTGACTCGCTTTGATTTACTCAAACATAGACAGCAGCGTTCATATTAGCCTCTCCATGAACAGCTCAAATACTGTTCACATGTAAATACATCATAGCCTAAAAATGATGTGATATTTAACACTGGACAGCATGCAGTATACCGAGTACTCTCTTTTGATTCATTCGGTACTTTAACTGATCATTTTGTACTTTTGATTTCATGGTTTTGTATTGCTACATTTTCTTAGATTCAAATGTCCAACACAATAAAGGAGAGTATGTAACGGGAAGACATTTAATTATTCCCATTACATATCCTTCAAAATGATTTGAAGGATATTAACAAAATGTCCTTGAGCTCCCGCTCAACAGAAGCCTTTTGTTTAACCACACTGCCGATTCAACTCAAATCCAAGCATTCACTTCCAACAATTCAAGAGGTTGCCCCATAATAACCCTGGCGACTGCTCATTCACCACCTGCACCCTTTCCCCTCATTAACTGGAGTCACCACTGACATACGGATTGACCCCATTCATTTATTTGACCAGAATACAAGTGGAAACAGAACTCCTCACTGGCTCCAAGTCACAGCTTTAATAGCATGTTTGGACTGTGCAAACACCTGTAATTAAGTGCTGTTTATTTCTAGGGTGCATGTGTACTTGTCAGTACTAACATGCGGAGCAAATCACAGGAGACCTCAGTAGTTCAAGGGCACCGACTCGTTCTTCATTTATTAAATATTTTGTTAAAAACGTTAAACGTCAGGAAATATATAAACATTGAGTTACAAAAGGTGGGGTGGGGAGGTGGGGCGCAGCGAGGGCACCCGGCTCCAGTCACCGCCCCGGCGTCAGCCCCGTATTTATAACGTGGCTGTGCAAATGAGAGTGTTCCATTCCTCCTGTGCGATTGGACCGTCATTCTCCAGAGGCCCGTCGGTACCGCTCGGCGCGCTGCGCCATTGGCTCGCGCGGTTCAGATTCACTCGGCCAATCGGAGAAGCCGCTTCGGTTTATAAGCTTTTTCCCCCACAGAGGCATTACGTAGAGGTCCGCGCTCTTCCTCTCACCGGCTCTCGGGGTGTCCGCCTGATCGATAACCATCTTTAACGATCATGTCTGGCAGAGGGAAAACCGGAGGCAAAGCCCGAGCGAAGGCCAAGTCCCGCTCCTCCCGGGCCGGTCTCCAGTTCCCGGTGGGCCGAGTCCACAGGCTGCTGCGCAAGGGCAACTATGCGGAGCGCGTTGGCGCCGGAGCTCCGGTGTACCTGGCGGCCGTGCTGGAGTATCTGACCGCTGAGATCCTGGAGCTGGCTGGCAACGCGGCCAGGGACAACAAGAAGACCAGGATCATCCCCAGGCACCTCCAGCTGGCCGTGCGCAACGACGAGGAGCTCAACAAGCTGCTGGGAGGTGTGACCATCGCCCAGGGGGGAGTGCTGCCCAACATCCAGGCTGTCCTCCTCCCCAAGAAGACGGAGAAACCGGCCAAGAGCAAGTAAAAGACTCCGCAGACCCGCACCGAGTCGGGACGGAGGGCTCACCTCGGAGCCTGACACGTTTTCATACCAATGCTCGTTTTTTGGATAAACAACCTTACGAATAGTGGCCAGTGTTTGGTGTTGCTGTTTCTACAATGAAGACATACACTCGCTTCCCATCGGGGCTGCTCACAGGCTGCTCGATCGGCTCTGGAAAATGGAGGGAGGTGCTGTCAGAAGGCCGGGGAGAAAATCATGATCTTAACATGGACCAATTCTGAGGGGAGGGGTTCCTATTGTTTCACTCTGCTGCTGCAAAACGTTCCAGATCGTTGTGTTGTTTCTGTCATGTTGTCTCAATAAATGCCCGTAGCCTTGTGGCGCAGGGCGAATCCACCCAGTCTGCATGGAGCCTGTGTACTGTGAGCCGTGTGGGGGAACCAACGGGCTGCAGCCTGCGGGTTCAAAGAGGTGCAGCTCAATGTGGCTGTGAGAAGTGCTGCATATAGTCTTAAGCCCAGGTCTTCTACATTATGAGGGTTTACTCCATCATGTGCCTTCTGTCAGGCTGAAATTATGAATGACAGTCCTTCGAGGAAACCATGGCAACTGACGTTTTGCTCAAGCTGTATTGAGCTTTGGTTCATGGTGGTTATCATCATGTTTTTATTCATTGTTACGGAGGATCACGGTACATTTCTAATAGTGCAGTTTACATCATTTTCAGAACTTTACACCGGTGTACTGACCAAACCGAAACCTGTAGTTGAGATGTAGCATTAACAGAGCATTAATCCACGTGTCTTCTGAATGTAACTCACAACATAAAGGGTGAATCTGAAACATCTCTTCAATATCTGTAGAAGATGATGATGATGACGATGATGATTGGGACACATTCAGACAACCTCTGAATTATTTGAGCTGATGTACCTTATTTGGTAAAACTCTATGTCTGTAATGCATTATAGACTTATTTATAATCTGCTTATTACACTGCATTATTGTAGTTATATGCAAGCTATAATTCATGAGCACAGAGCAGCATGAAACTTCAGAAACAACACCTTACTGTTCAGGGCTGAAAACATGACAGAATGCACAGATGGTGTTTGCTCTAAAATCTTCAGATGTTCACACAGCAAATATGACGTAACATCATGAGTGTAACATTATGTACTATGTCTCTGGGAATGTCCATTTAGTATTCAGGTATATAAATGTGATTAATCCACTTCCTCTATGGTAGGTCCATCCTCCACCAGCTCCAGAGAAGTCGCCTGGCGTTCCAGCAGGTATCTAATCACATATTCTCATCATTCTCTGATGAGCAGTTGACATTTTGAATTGCAACTGCATACTTCAAAAGTAAAGCGTGAGTACATTATTCTTCGTTTTGTCGTCGTCTCTGATCTTGCCAGTAAGCTTTTCATCCTCCATAGTAGACTTCATGTTGAGGAAACAACTCCAGTGCGTCACGTTGAACGTCGTCCTCAGCCTGGTACTTCTCAGCTTCCTGTCATGAAACAGGCAAGATGAGCATTTAATCATCTGCTGTTGGGATAACACTGCAGCTGTTCAGCAGCATTTGTCCTGTTTTGCACCCTCATCAGTGGTCAAAATCCCTGACACTGGGTTCTCAAATCGGCTGCCGATCAAACATTTAGCATCTGCAATCCCCAGGAAATCATTAAAGAAATGTCTGTTTGTTTCAGTCTTCACATCAGCTTAACACATAATGCATTTATTCACCCAATGATCTGGCACTGACAGCAAAAGATGATTGGGAGAAGTAAATATTTCCTGACATATCTCACTTCCCCCTGCAACCTTATTGATTTCAACTTTGCCATGCTGGAACACACTAACACAGGAGTAGGTGGTCTTCTTGGTGGTCCCAAGATCGATACCAACTGCTGGTCCCCTGAACATGATGCTCTGAGAAATTAAACAGTTTATAGCTCATGTTGTTCCAGCAGGGGGCAATACCACTCAATAATCAGGGTGAAAAAGTCTGCAGATGTTAATATGTTAAACAAGGAGTTTTAGGTTTAGCCATATCTTAGTAAGTAGAAACCCAATTATTCCGAACTGAAACCGTATAGAGTGGGTCTGGGCAACTGATTCAAAGTGTCTTCAGGTGCATACCAATCAGCGATCCCTGCAACATCTCTCTACTTTGTTGCAACAGTTGATAAAGTAGGTTTCTGTGGACAGCAGGTTATGCAGCCTGTAGAACAGTGCGTACAGACACTAGACTACTTCTTTAAAAAGGCATTTTAGAGCCTTTTGTTTTGAAATTCCCCATCAGAGTGTCCATATACTGTCTGAGTGACACTCTGAGATGGTCTGCTATCATTCCGGATTGAAGTTCAATGAAGATGGAAATTTCATTTTAATATCAATCTGAATCAGAGTAAAACGAATTGCCTTAATCAAACATTTTAGAGGCTTTATTTTGAGATGTAATATTCTGATATTGTCTGAGTGACACTCCGAGGTGGTCTGTCATTTTAAAGTGAAATTGGTCGGTGGAAACAGGAAGTTTCTCAGTGACACTCTGAGGTGGCGTAGCCTTCATTTTGAAGTCAGATTGGTCTTTGGAAAACTATTCTCCATTATTACATTTAACTATTTTTTCACACAATACAAATGAAGCTTCTGATTTTCACATTTACTCTGAAATAGTCTACAATTTGGAGTAGGAAGTTATTATTTTTTATCGTCATTAATTTGTATTAATTATTGAATATTTATTCATTTTTTTCATTTATGTATTTTATTCATTTATTGACAGACTGACTTTTTCAGTTGAGGATTTAGTTTCCAGAAGTGTCAATGAGTGTGCCCACTGCCTAAAGGGCCCTCTTTGTTTTTACAAAGAGACGTTTACAACTTTTGCAGTACATTCATTTTTAATCCGTTTTCTTTTTCTTTTTTTTTAATTAGCAGAGCGTAATAGGAAGGATATAGGTGGGAGGGAACAGTCCTTGTCACGGTTTGGGGTTTTAGGTGTGACTTCCTGTCTTATTTTGAAAAGTTCCCTGTCTTGTGTTTCCCCGGGTCCCTTCACTTCCTGTCCTTGTAATTGTCTAATTGAATCCTCCTGTGTCTGATCACCTGCACCTCCCCTGTGTATTTAAGCCCTGTTTGTCTTGTTACTCGTTGTCCGTTCGTCTGTTTTCGTTGCCTGTTTCCATCATAGTGTTGCCTGTGGTCCTGTTCCCGTGTCTGAGTCGTCTGATTTTCTGATCCTGTGTCCCGTGTCACTTGAATCATTGAAATACCTTTTTTGCACTCAACTACCCGGTCTCCCAAGTCTGCATTTGGGTCCTGCCTTCGTCGCTACGCCAAGCCTGACAGTCCTTGTTTTTTCAGTGAGTCTACTTCGAGGGGTCACGGGAGAGGTCAGCAGTGAGTCCTGGATCGGCCCGGTTCTCTTCTTGGCAGCAGCTGTGTAAAGTCCCGGTTGCAGTGATGACCTGTCCCTCGTCTCAGACCCGAATCCTGCAGGGAGAACAGGCTTTAACGGTAATAGGAGCGCGTGGAACCAATGCCTAAATGACGTTTTTTTTTTTTTTTTTTTAGTAAAATAAAAGTTACCAAAACACTCACTTTGTGTCTGTCTGTTTCAATAATACTGTCTCTGTGGAAACCATGAATCAATAACTAATAAATAGATAAAACAAAATACAACAACATAACATTGTTGATGTTGCTGATTAAATATCTATTTACATAGCACCTTTCAAAACAAAGTTATAAAGTGGTTTACAAGAAACCAAAATATAAGATATGAAATTATTTAAATAGTGGAGATATGAAGCATATGATTAAATTGGACGGTAAATTCCCACTGCTTTGTAATGTAAATCTACAATTTATCATTTTCAGTCTGAGGCGACACCCCTTGTTTTATATTTTTCTCCATATATTCCACCTAATTCTAATCATTCTTTACATCTAAAACGAAAAGATTCAAGATTCATCCTGAAAGATGAAACCACATTGGGTTATTTACAGTTTCACATCTTTGTATGTTGCAACCCCTGGTGGTCAATTTAACACTTGTGACCGTAGCCCCTCACACACAAACAGTTCCGTCGTGACCGTGGCCCCTCACACACAGACAGTCGTGACCGTGGACCTTCACACACACAGTCGTGACCGTGGACCTTCACACACAAATAGTTCCGTCGTGACCGTGGCCCCTCACACAAAGATAATTCAATCGTGAACGTGGCCCCTCACACAAAGATAGTTCAGTTGTGACCGTGGCCCCTCACACAAAGATAGTTCAGTTGTGACCGTGGCCCCTCACACAAAGATAGTTCAGTTGTGACCGTGGCCCCTCACACAAAGATAGTTCAGTTGTGACCGTGGCCCCTCACACAAAGATAGTTCAGTTGTGACTGTGGCCCCTCACACAAAGATAGTTCCGTCGTGACCGTGGCCCCTCACACACAGATAGTTGTGACCGTGGCCCCTCACACACAGACGGTTCCGTCGTGACCTTGACCCCTCACACACAGACAGTCGTGACTGTGGCCCCTCACACACAGACAGTCGTGACCGGATTACAGAATTAGAAACAGCTTTTGTTTTCAAAGCTAACTGAATGTAAATAAATTTATATTAAAGTGTAGCGTGCTCATCTATTTTAAAGTTGAAATGTTTACATTATTGTATCTTTATGTGAAATGCTGACTGGCATGTTGTTCCAAGTTGTGTTGAACTGTATTGAGTTGTGAATAAAATTGCCATTGTTTGTTTCATTACGGTCCATCCACCTGGAGTTTAACGTCCACCATAATTATCCACCACAGCAGTTAGAATTGGAACAAAGGTTTAAAAAATTCATTAATTACAACCTGCAAACATAAATATCCACACTGTTGAATTTCAGACATATTCACTGCTCATTGATCACTATGTTTTAAAACAACTTAATAAACTTCATTTATTAGAAGATTATAACATATCTATACATATGCACCTCAATAACAACTGACACTAACCAATGTGTTCAGGCTGAAACTAGTACAACTCGGTAATAAAACTAAGAAAAATAAATATTAAAATATTTTAAAGGTGCACTTGACATATTGACATATTTGTGGGATAATAGGGTTAAAAATGTTTGAAATATAGGAATTAAACATGGTTTATAATATTGCCATGGATTCAGTGTTTCGACTGGAAAGCATATTCGGGGCGCTGTAAAATAAATGTGGGGTGCTTTTTAGTCCTATTTGTGGTGATGTATCTGGGGAAATGTATATTGTTATCTTTGGAAGAATGTGACCCAGACAGGATGAGTTTCATTGTTGTTCATGTATTTATTTCATTTTGACGTAAAATTAACTTTATGAGGTTATTAATGGATAAGTGGATCAGTGTTAGATCCTGTCCAGGCCAGAGGGGGGCAGTAGCGGAGCGGCTGACGTCACCAGCTCTGACCTTCAGCCGTTCTGCTTGAGGCAAACGTTTCACACTTCCTTTTGCACATTGAGGGAATACGACTTAGTTTTTTATGTATTTTCTGAGCCCCAAAGCGTTCTCATTCACTGTGACGTTCTTTCACATCTGAAAATCTTAAGCAAAAACACTAATGTGGAGACTTTTAAAACTGGGATAACCGCCATTTTTTTTATATCCTCATACAACGGTGTGGTGTATTTTTGACACAGCTGGATTCATCTCAAACGCTCATAATGTGACACATTGTCCTGCACCTCAGTTGCTATATTTCCTCCTAAAGCCATCGAACCAACATGTTTCAGCACATCAGGCTTACTGGCAGTACACTAACCTCTACTATTCAGGTACTCTGGACTTCATTTGGCCAAGACCAAAATTGATAAGGCTTTAAAAGATGTTATTGTCATGGACACTTGTAAACTTAAAGATGAAAAGTTCTGAACAAGTTAACAAAAGAAAAACAACATTTATTAATAAAAATAATTTGATGTGGTTTAGCTCAGCAGACACATCATACTAATATTCTAACAATAAGAACATTTTTCATGTCATCATCATTCAAGATCCGCTCTGCTCACTTTCTGGAGATTCTCCACATGAAGTTGCTTTGCTTTGCTCAAACTGTCCATCTGGTAAAAGTAAAGAGTCTCTGCGGAAACACGGACGTATTGTTCCGCCCACTGGACACAAATAGGAAGCCGCCACTTCTTCCACCCGAAAACATCAGCAATCCTCCACATGCAGGTGAATGTGGACGAGTTTGGTTTTCTCACAGGGCTCGTCCACAAAGTCCTCATAGAGTCCCTCTTTTGTGGTTCACCGTAAATAATATTCGATGGCAGCGGAGAATGCGGCGAAGCCTCCACATCCCAGTACCCCGGCCTTCAGACCAGCTGCAAAACAGAACAAACAACACGCGTGAGGACAAAAGAAACGGCCCACTTTACATTTGAAACATCAAAAGCTCAATTTAGTAGCTGACAGACCACGAAATCCAATGGCTCCTCCTGTAACACAGCCGCTGTACACCGCGTTCTTCCAGTCAGATATGCCTCGGTGCTGCGGACGAACAACAGACACGAGACAGAAGTTAGTACATTGGCCTTGTAGTAGTGCTTGTAATTGTAAATAAGACACTTGAGTAATAAAGATGGAGATTAAATCCTTGTTCACTAAGGCATTCACATTATTTTGTCTCTCCCCTGTTTTTGCTCCAGATAACTGGGAACTCGTTTGTTTTGAGCTCCTGCCAGTTAATCCGTTCAATTTAGTCTTTAATCTTAAAATAATAATTTGATTTCATAATTTTGTCATACAGTCCAGTGGTGCGTAGCATCATATTCACACCGTGTCTGATTGTGACCTACTGATTCTATGATGCACTCTGAGCAGGAGAACATGGCGCCCACGATGGCGAAGTTCTTGGCGTATGACATCCCCCTCTGGCCCATATCTTTGAGGACTTCCCGGGCCGATGGAGTTTTCAGCGGGTCTTTGGGGTCAAAGCCAACATTGGTATCGATGCCTGCTGTGAAAACACCAAAAGCTCCACCGAGGACGAAACCTGTGGAGAACAAAAAAACAAACAACTGAGTGTCTGCACGACAAATCCCAACAATATTGACAGGCTGAAGAGGAATCCAAGACACTGCTCTCCTCGGGTCTGAGAACTACTACTGCCCTTCAGTTTATTGAGCATGTATATGTAATGCACAGGAAACACTGAGGTAGGGGTGCCACTGCAGACTGACAAGCACTTTCTATTATCAATCAATCTGTAAAATACTGAATCATCATCACCATCATCACAGATTCCCAACGCCCAAGGTGTCATCTTCAAATTGCTTCAGGGGAATGTTGTTTTCTGTCAACCAGTTAATCCTACATGACGGAAACCACATCCTGAAATCCCAAACCCAGTGTCCCCTTTTAAATCCACTTCCACGATGCAGTAGAGCTCGGAGCTCTGACACCAGTTCTGTTTGTATGCAGTGATCGCAGCCGGTCATCTGAAGCTGGACGGTGAAGAGACACACACTGACCAGTGACCAGCTGGGATGTCATGTCGTTGCTTACCTCCCACACACGCCAGAACCGACTTGAAGGCGCAGCTCTCCATTCCCCTCTCGATCATCTTCTGCTCGTCGCTTTTATCAGGCACCGGCAGTCCCCCCATAATGCCGGGACTCAGGTCCTTCACGGGCCTCTTGTCCCCGACGAGATGCTCCAGAATCATGCTGTACTGAATCGGCGGGCCGTCCATACTCGAGCCAGCCGAAGCTGGACCTTGTAAGTCGGAGGCAGCAGCGTTTGCAGCACTGGTGGAGGCAGCCATGTTTCTCAATGACAGGCAGTGCTGTATGTAAATGAAGTCTACGACGAGGGCTTTGCAGATTCGTCACATTTGTAATGCCTGCGGATACAGTCTGTGGCTGATGTCGAGCAATAGAAATAATAAGAACACAATTTTAGCATATTTTTTATATGTACATTAATGAGCAGCGTTGAGAAAAAAATAAATAAATAAATAAAAATAAATATATATATATATATATATATTTAAAAGCAAAAAAATGTTTTTAGTGTCAGCACATTCGACACAAGACTTCAGCCCTGCAGTGAATTGTACCTTCATTGAGGTTACACAAGGTTTTTGTTGAAACCTTATGGTCATGATGGAGGCTGTAGCTTCTGTTGTTGAGCTGTATTGCGTCACACAATTACCCATTTTTCCCACCTCACTTAGCTATATTAATAGGGGCAAACTTAACTATTATGATAAATATTACTGTTTTTAATATATCTTATCCCTACAATACATCCTATTTGTTCAGCTTGAATGTACACAATGTGGTTGCAACTGTGTCTGAGAGGCGTTGATTCCTCTCAGTAAGTTGAGTGAATGATTCAATAGAAGACTACATGTCCCAGAAATCTACCCGAGCACTGCACCAAACTCGCTTCACGCGCTCCACCTACTGGCTCCAGCGCGAGCTGGTGGTGACACTTTAATGACTCGCGTGCGCGAGGCGGCGGCGGCAGCGACAGCAGCATCCTGAACAAACAACAGCAGCACCGCCGCAATACTGAACAGGTGAGATTAAGCTAATGGCTAATACTCATTTACGTCTGACAGACAACAGCATTTCCTCTTCTTTTCGCCAATTTGTTAAATTAAAATGTGTAAACTTTATCGTGGACGCGGTTGTCGGTGGGCATTAATAACGAAGCTGTCACAGAGAGTCGCTCGGTATCAGTTGAGAGCGACTGAGTTGATGGCATCTGTCTGTTGGCAGCACAGCCTGCGTCTCTGTTCCTTTAATGTAACGCTAATGACTGAAGCAGACGTGTCTTTCCTGTGTGACAACGACTGTCACATAATAGCCGAAGGACAGGTTGTTTTCTGGCTAATTGAACGTGTTACCGTGTGACCGCAACGTTAGTCAAATACTTCGAATAACATCGTCGTACAGGGCGTAAACACGTGACAGGGCTTCACTTACCCGTCCGGAATTGATCTGTTTACTTGCTAACGCCGCACCGTTCAACGGGGGACCTGGTCGGATCGATAACCTTACTCCACATCTGCTTTAGACACATCCCGTCTATTGGCTCAATTCTTAATCCACCACGGTCACAACTTAGTAAAACTCATGAGACAGTGATACTCTAATCATTTGCTGCCCTGTGTGGAGGGACATATCAGTTATTTTATCTATCTAACATGACAGTGAAGATACACATACCATCCGTACAAAATTCAGAAGCTATAACAATACGTCTTTTTCTTTTTTTTCTTCTTATAAAGAATAAGAATACATGGAAGTCTTAATGCTGCTTCAAAGCCCTCTCTACACAGCCAGGAATAGCCTTCATATATGCAGGAGAGATGCTGTGGCTTTTATTGTTTTTTGTTTTGTTTTGTTTTGTTTTGTTTTGGCCTAAACTCAGTCAAATTTAAATACATTGACTCTAAAAAATGTTGGAATTGGTTTATAGACAGCCCACTATGTGTACGTTTTTAAAATGTAAAGCCCCCTTAGGTTGCTAAAACTGCCAACTTATCCCCGGAAATACAGAGGAAATTACCTCAATGCCCTGAACTCAAGTTCTTTTAATAATACAAATATTTACTTTCATCATTCAATTTCAAGGATTTGAATCAATGAGTTTTCTTCTCAGATCTTTATGAACGATAGCAACAAGGCACTGTTTAGCACCTGCTTTTTCACAGTATTATCATACTTTGCTTCCTAAGATAAACCTGGTAATGTACAAATTAATTTACCAAAGTAACTGTGCTGCTTAGGTTTTCCTGTGTTTTTATGTAAATTTTACATTTGCTGCCAATGGCAAGTTTCCTTTGGAACCACTTGTGCGCTGCAAGCAGTTTTTCTTCACATGATCAGCCAGCCATTTGTTCCTCATTAGATCAGTGCCATGTGAAGCAGTCAAACAAGGACCTGTTGTGTTAAGTTAAGTTATTTTTGAAAGGTTGTTGTTAATGTCTTTAATAGGTCCTTAATTGCTTAATTATAGCAAACTATCCTGACTAAGCTCACATGTGTAATTCTACTTCCGCCACGTAGCATTTCACCTGTGACCTACATCACAAGAGTGTTCCAGAAACATCAGATCACTGTCTAAATGAGTGATGCTTGAATAATAAACCTTTTTCTATTTTGGTTATGGCTTGCTGGGCGGCAAAATTGGACATCTCAAAAATGACAAAAGGGAAAGTAAAGTTGTAAGATATCCTAATTGCAGAGCTTACGTTGCAGTCTTGTGTTTATAGAAGAGGCCAGCCTTGCAATGAAACGTGCATGTGTTCTTTGGGGGAAACCAAATGGGCAACAAATGACAGCTTTCACTTTCCTCTGTTCCTTTTGATTATGCCAGGAGAAAGGAGAGTTCAAACATGAGCGGTGCATCAGTCATCTATGAGGCGGTCAATGTGAATGTTGTTTGTTGGTAATTATACCCTTTGTTTTTCTCATGGTTAACCATCCAAGAAGAGGAAATAGTTGGTAGTCTGTCTTTGGCGTCTGGGTTGTGTTCGGGACAGGCGGTGCTAGACACAAAAAGCACCAAATGAGGCTTGTGTCAATGTAATGATGGCTATTCAGACTGTAGCACTGGGTAAAGTGATGGAAAACGTGTTTTAACCAGCTTTTTTTTGGATTAAATAACATTTCTTTTTACAATCAACACTTGAAATGATGAAGGCACTTGCAAATGACCAGGTAGTACTGATGGATGTCATATGAAGGGGCTCCTGTCTTTTCTGTGTCTGTGAGGTCTGGTGTCCGAGGAAAATTATATGAACACATCAGTCAATAATAGGATTGATACATTTGCAATGCATTTTAATTTAATATTGATTTTGTGACGTTTCGTTTTTGTCATTGATGGAGGTAGAAGCCTGGACGCATACTTAGCACGTCCTTGTAGAGACTGAAACACTGAATCTCCCTCTTTTTTTTTTCTCCCTCTAGAACTGCTCACATCCTCTGTTCAACGCATTATCCAGGCAGTTCCTGTCATTGGATTTCTATTTATAGCCAGGGGTTATGTGGGGAGCACCACTGGTACAGCAGTGGTGTGGCTGTTTTGTTAGACAGAAAATGATACCCAGTGATCTCCTTTGCTTGATGGGAAGAATTCAACATGTGACCCTCTGAAGGAAAATCATGTTCTCCTCTCATTGCTGTCCCACACACTCAGGAACATCAATTGAGTGCTACCAGTGCTCGTGTCCTGGATTAACTTTTGTTAACTACACACCCAGGGAATGTGAGTAGAAAATTAGCACTGGAGTCTTTCACCGACATGCTGTAACTGACATATGTGAGTAAGGGTGGGGGTTGAGTAACAACATTTATCGTGACCTTTGTCTAGCTGTGGGAAGAACGGTGAAAGGCAGATAGTGCAGTGAATCAGATGCTCACTGCCCACTCCAGATGCTCAGATGTTGAAATCACTTCCCAGTTACTCGCTCAACTAGAGAATGATATAGCACCATGATAATGACCTGTAGGTGCACTATAACCCTAATACATTGATCTGGGTTCACACTTTAAAGAATGGGGAAAATGTACACTTATCAAGCATCCAGTAACCCCAATATATTTATGGCAAGTCTAAATGCTGCCAATCACTTAGCTGTTTCTCTACTTTATTTAGTCAAAACAGTGCAGATCAGGCATTTAAGATGAAATCAAGACTTAGATTTATATCAGTCCTTACTTTTTAAAGAGTATGCCCATCTTTGATTTCTGCGTGGCAACAACAATTAATTTAAAAATGCAATGTGGGGTTGGGGGAATATAGTTGTGAGAAGGAATGGTCTCGTGGCGCAGTTTGACAATGTGAGTAGTCAGGGCAGGAGTTGAGTAAGTAAAATGATGAGCACCAAGTTGAGCTTGCATGAAACTTTGTCCACAAGGAGTAATAGGGTAAGATACCTGTCGTTACCAGAACACACATCACCCCACTCCCCACAATGAGGATCAAGGAGGCTGCTGAGCCGTACCAGTTTGAACCTGTGGGCTGCAAGTCCATCAGTTGCTATGTAGCTCTTCCTTGAAATGACTCGTCAATCAATGTGGGGTGACAGTTCTGTGTTTGGAATTTAGTTAGAGGGGCAACCAAAGTCATACATATGTCCAACATATTCTGCAGGTCACTTCACAATGGAAAAGGCCTCATTTAAACAATGTTTTTGTGAGATTTCATCTTTAGTAATGACAAGCAGTCGTCTTTATTTAGCAGAAATGTAATTTGAGGTAGGGCTGCCCTCAACCAAAGAAACTCCAATGTTGACTAACGCTCTACAATTTGTCGACTAATCGATTAGTTGATTTAACTGATAGATCTGTAAAACTGAGTTTCTCCACAAAGAATCACACATAAGCACCAAAATAAGTATTGTGTTCACCAGATCTACGCATACGTTCTTTGGAAATAAGTGATTAATCATGTAAAAATGCATAATAGTCGACTAATCGACTAAGCTAAGGCAACCTTAGTTTGAGGTGAAACGACTATCTCTAAACAAACTCATGACCAAATGGTGGATTTCCTGCTGGCTATGTCAGAGCAGAGCCGGTTTGGAAGCATGTGCAGGTCAGCAAGTGTACACTGTGTCCTGGTTCATAAAGGGATCAACTTAACAACAATTTCCCTGGCATATATTATCAGGTAAAGCCATTAGGAATATATACGGTTGAAGGCAGTGTGTTGCTTAGAAGGCAAGTTGTCTTCTTGAAATGAGCTGTTGTATTTAAGATTCAAATATAAATGAGGCCTAAGATTAAAAGTGAGTGGTGAATAGATAATACGTGAATATGCCGGAGCCTGGTTGGTTTTAGATGTGGTACCAGAGAGAGGGGCTGACGGGGTATAGTTCATGTTAAGTGGGATACAGAGCAACAGAGTCACTGGACATCACAAGAACTTATCACAAGACGCTTCATGCATATACTACAGTAGCTTCAATTGTTTTGTGTTGAGGTCAGTTTGCCAGAGCCCTCTTACTTGTCCCGATGTAACCCTTCTTTTAGCCTTTATAGCTGTGAATGTTGACCCTCTTGTTTGTAACAGGATTAGCCTTCACCCTCTTCAGCGTGAGGACTCAGGAAAATACCAACACGGCCAGAAACACAGTTCTCTTTCCCACTCTCTTCCACACACATTCAGGGGAAATAACTCAGTGTAATCTGAGAAGAAAGAGTTGTAATCTGTCCTCAAGAGGCCAGGTCTGGTCTGCATACAGTTGGAGTGGCACGTCCTTTACTGCAGTGGAGGAGGCTTTAATTGAGGAGATAAGAGGAGATGGACTGATTGGTTGAGGAATGAGCACTGATCTAGCATTTGGTCAGTTGGAGAAATAAAAGCACCCCTATTTCTGACAGAATGTGAGGCTGCTCAGTATGCTGTCAGCAGGTTACAGATATTTTGCACAATATATTTTAACTCAGTGCTTTTGCCTTGCATAGACACAGATGGCTCCCAGCCTCCACAGTATTTGCCAGGCTTTCTTTTCTCAGTTTCTTCTCAAGCTTCATCTGCCAAATGGCTAGGAGTGAGAAAAAGACCGCACTGGCACAGCAATGTTTTCTTTCTGAGAGGTATACTATATAGTAGCTGCATAAGCTGTGAAGGAAGGTATCGGCCAAGCATCTTCTTCCTCTGGCTCTCTTTCTAGTTCAAGAACGTCCAGGAAACGGACTGCATACTTGACAAGCATCACAGTCTAACTCACTGGCTCCAAGGAATGCTAGCGTTTCTGTAAATGGGTCATCTGGGCCACGTCTGAGGTAAAGCAAATATATGGCCTTTTGACATGAATGTCAGGCTTCTTTTACCTCTGCTATAGAACAGTGTCTTGCAGGGATGATGAGACAGATGATTTTATATAATATTGAGTTATCCAATCCAGGTAAACAGGATACGTAACTTTACAAGTGTGATGTTTACACATGCATGGGGAGTGTCGGCGTCTCTAAAATGTTTGCTTAGAAGCTGAAATAGGTCTGACCTATTGTTGTCTCTTTGAAGTCTCTCATACAGGTTACCCTTAAACACAGCCACAATACACATCAAATAGCTCGCATGCCACAAGGCTGTGTGCTGTCGCAAACTCAAAAGACAGAGAAGGGATCAGCCCTTTTAGGTTGGACAGTAATTCTACTCAGTGGCACTAATACTATGATGTTCCATTGTGGAAAACCACTGAGCTCTGTTAAGTGGTTGTCTTTTTATTCCCTCGCGTTTCTCATGGATGATATGCTGGTGTTTCTATGGAACCCGCCCACTCGCTGTACATGTAGCCAGCCAGGCAGACAGGAAAGCAGCTGAAGTTTCTGCAGTGTAGCTCTGACTGACTGTTTATCAGACAAGAACTTTGACACAGGAAGTTTGGCCCTCGAGGGAGCCCGGCTCTGAGAGAGATGAAACGGAAGATAAAGTAGATGAATTATGCAAGATGACTGTAACTTTATCAACGCCTACTACTTCATGCATTACATTACGTACATTTAGCAGACGCTTTTATCCAAAGTGACTTACAATAAGTGCATTCAACCATGAGAGTTCAAACCCAGAATAACAAGAATCAAGAAAGTACAATTCCTCAAGAAAGCCAAACTACCAAGTGCTATAAGTAAGTGCCATTTAAGTGCTACTAGAGTACTAAGAGAGGTAAATACACAATTTAAAAAAATATATATATATTTATTCTTCTATTCCAGGTATAGTCGGAAGAGATGTGTTTTTAGTTTGCGGCGGAAGATGTAGAGACTTTCTGCTGTCCTGATGTCATTTGGGAGCTCATTCCACCAATTGGGAGCCAGGACAGCGAACAATCACGATTTTGTTGAGCGGTTAGCTCGCAGTGACGGAGCTACAAGCCGATTGGCAGATGCAGAGCGTAGTGAGCGGGCTGGGGTGTACGGTTTGACCATGTCCTGGATGTAGACTGGACCCGATCTGTTCGCAGCATGGTACGCAAGTACCAATGTTTTGAAACGGATACGAGCAGCCACAGGTAACCAGTGAAGAGAGCAGAGGAGCGGAGTAGTGTGGGTAAATTTAGGCAGGTTGAAGACCAGTCGAGCTGCCGCATTCTGGATGAGCTGCAGAGGTCGGATGGCACTAGCAGGTAGACCTGTCAGGAGGGAGTTACAGTAGTCTAGGCGTGAGATAACCAGAGCCTGTACCAGAACCTGCGCCGCCTTCTGGGTGAGAAGAGGACGGATTCTCCTGATGTTGTGCAGCATGTACCGACAGGACCGAGTTGTTGCAGTGAGGGAGAGTTGACTGTCGAGTGTCACTCCGAGGTTCCTAGCAGTCAGGGTTGGGGCTAACACGGAGTTGTTGAAGGTGATAGTTAGGTCGTGGGTGGGAGAGCCTTTCCCTGGAAGGAAAAGTAGTTCAGTCTTGTCAGGGTTAATCTTCAGGTGGTGTGCGGACATCCACTGAGAGATGTCAGTCAGACAGGCAGAGATTCGTGCTGCTACCTGAGTTTCAGATTGGGAAAATGAGAGGATTAGTTGGGTGTCATCAGCATAGCTGTGGTAGGAAAAGCCATGTGAGCGAATGACAGAGCCGAGAGAGTTGGTGTACAGAGAGAAGAGGAGGGGACCCAGGACGGAACCCTGAGGGACCCCAGTAGTGAGGGGACATGGTTCAGACACAGACCCTCTCCAGGTTACCCGGTAAGTGCGGTCGTTGAGGTAGGATGAGAAAAGGGGGAGAGCAGTGCCTGAGACACCCAGGTCCTGTAGGGTCGAAATAAGGATCTGGTGGTTCACTGTGTCGAATGCAGCAGACAGGTCTAGAAGGATAAGGACAGAGGAAAGAGAGGCTGTTCTAGAAGGATAAGGACAGAGGAGAGAGAGGCTGCTCTGGCAGTGTGAAGTTGCTCGGAGACAGCAAGGAGGGAAGTCTCTGTTGAGTGGCCTGCCTTGAAACCAGACTGGTGGGGGTCAAGAAGGTTGTTATGGTGGAGGTAGGAGGAGAGCTGGTTAAAGATGGCTCGCTCGAGAGTTTTGGAAAGAAAGGGAAGAAGAGAGACGGGTCTGTAGTTGTTTACTTCAGACGGGTTGAGGGTGGGTTTCTTCAGGAGTGGATTAACTCTTGCCTCCTTCAGAGAGTTGGGGAAAAAGTCA
The DNA here is from genome assembly GCA_016806645.1 of Ophiodon elongatus. Classification (NCBI taxonomy): domain Eukaryota; kingdom Metazoa; phylum Chordata; class Actinopteri; order Perciformes; family Hexagrammidae; genus Ophiodon; species Ophiodon elongatus. The sequence continues at coordinate 3,866,722 of JACSYO010001980.1, read as the reverse complement.
GCTGAGAGGGAGGTGTTAATAAAATGGGTGAGAAAGGGGAGAAGGTCAGGAGCAAGGCCCTGGAGAATGTGAGATTGGATTGGGTCAAGGGGGCAGGTGGTTGGGCAGGCTGAGGTAACCAAGGTTAGAACTTGATTGGGAGACAGGGGGGTGAAAGAGGAAAGGGAAGGGGCAGAAGATGAAGTTGATGGCAAAGTAGTTATAGAGGATGGATTCGTAAACGAGGAGCATATGTCATCTATCGTTTTTGTAAAATAGTTGACAAAGTGGCTTGGTAGAAGGTTGGAAGGTGGAGGGGGACTGGTGGGGTCAAGGAGTTTGGAGAAGATAGAGAAGAGTTTTTTGGGGTTAGAAAATGAGGATTCAATTCTCATGCCTGGTGAATCCAGGCAGAGCATTTTTTCTTTGGCAGATAATGTTTGGGTGTAACTGCTGCGAGGTGGCACAGCTGTGCATGCTGGCATCCAATTCTTTATAAAGGGATTCCTTTTGTTTGTGTCCATTAAGTTAATAGAATTTCACAAGATTCAGCTATATCACAGAAAAATCAGAGCAACTAAATGTGAAGAGTTTGTGTTTTTTCATAATATACATTTTCACTGTTTTCTGACATTTCATAGACAAAACATTGAATTGATCAAACAATTGGCAGACTAACTCAAAATTAAAATAATCAGTTGCAGCCTGTGAAGGACCAGGGTACACATAGAACTGGGAGAGCAGGTAAAGGTGGAAATAATAGGGATTTTATTCACCCAATAACATTTACAGGGATTTATGATGGGGAACAAAATCAGAACAAAGTGCAAAATAAGAATAAATAAATAAGTTCAACATAATTGAACTAAAGTCTACAAAATGTATTGAACTAGAATGTAAGACAAACAACATCGTGAGGGCTCTATGGATCAAGAGCCACTTATGATCCATCTCCAAACTGCAGGATATATAAGATGTAGGTGAGTCCATGGTTAATTGAAGGGGAGACAAGATCTCTCTCCTTAGTGGTGTAGATGTACCGGCTGCTGAGGACACCCCTCTGGCTGTGGGAGCATGGCACAGTCTGCTTCCCCAGGCCAGTCTATTTAGGGGTGTGTGCTGCAGCAGCTCAGTCTTTTCTGCCGGATCGTCGGCTGCAGGTAACTTCCTTTGGGCCTGTTGCTGTGACGGCTGGTTCAGCCTTCACACACTCCCCTCCTTCTGGTATCATGCCATGAGTGCGTGATAAAAAGTCGGCAGTGGTGTTATCTCGCCCGGGAATGTGCTGGACAGTGAAGTGATAGGGCTGCATCGCCAGGTACCAGCAGGTGATGCGGCTGTTAGCATCCTTCATGCCTTCCATCCACTCCAGGGCTTTATGGTCAGTTTCCAAGAGGAACTCCCTTCCTAACAGGTAATACTTGAGGGAGTCCAGGGCCCATTTTACTGCCAGGCACTCCTTCTCCACTGCGGAATAACGAGTCTCTCTCGGGAACAACTTTCTGCTGATGTAGGCCACTGGGTGACGGTTGTTGGCCTCTCCCTGCAAAAGCATAGCTCCCAAACCTCGCTCTGAGGCATCCGTTTGCAACACAAAGTCTTTAGTAAAGTCAGGACTACACAAAACAGGGTTCTTACTCAGTGCATCCTTGAGGTCCATGAAAGCACACTTTGCCTCCTTACTCCACTCCAGCTGAGTAGGGCTCATGCGCCGGGTCATATCTGTGAGGGCAGCAGCACGAGAGGAATAGTTAAGCACAAATCTTCTGTACCAACCTGACATTCCAAGGAATGACTTCAGCTGGGTCTTTGTCTGTGGACGCGGACAGGACTGAATGGCTTGGAGTTTGTGGGTTTGGGGTTTGGGGTTTGATAACCCCATTTCCAATAATATAGCCAAGATATTCAGTCTCGGTCTTGGCAAACTTGCACTTTGAGGGGTTGACAGTCAGTCCGGCCTCCTAGAACTGTCCGAAAACCACCTTCCGGTGGTCCATATGCTCCTCCCATGTGTCACTGTGAACAACAATATCATCCAAATAGGCTGCCGCAAAATCAGAAAGTCCCAACAATACCTGGTCCATTAATCTTTGGAATGTAGCTGGGGCATCATGCAATCCAAAAGACATTACAGTGAACTGGTACAGACCCCATGGTGTACGGAAAGCTGTTAACTTACGGGACTGCCGATTCAGCGGCACCTGCCAGTAACAGTAGCATTAATTAAAGTAATTTATTATTATGAAATAGGACATTTTATTATCTAATGTTTTAGAAATCAGAATTTCTATAGAAGTTAGTATTGAGGAGATAAAGTTTTAAAAGTAAAATTTTAGTTGAATGTGAAGAAAAATTGCATAGCCCAATAAAGTTTTGAAGTGTGAATATTGTGGAGGATTGAACTTCCCAGCCCCTCCTCTATATGGTATGAACTGTCAAAAGTAAAGACCCAGGATCTCATAGTAAGCACTTATTATTTTTAAAGTTTGAGAACCCCTGCTGTATAGGCCCAAAAGCCAGCCAAACAACCTATTGATTTATATCCAGATCAAAGGAAATCATCAACTCAGCACTTTCCTCTCAAGCTCTGCTTTCATCTCATCTCTTCTTGAACTAAATGATGCTGATTTAAGCAGCAGCTCTCCTCTTTTGGCTATTTCAAATTCAAATGCTGAGGAGTAGTTTTTCTGTGCTATGGTCGAGAAATTATAGTATCATACTAGAAGGCTTGATGGGGTTCTTATTTTACTCTTTCTAGCAATAATTCACATCAAAGTCTCCACACAAAGGCAGTTGGCACAGTAATCAATCGGCTCAAACACAATACATACAAGCATACATAACACTTGTGAACTGTTGCTTCCTGGCTGTAGGTTCAGGTTCCCCTTCCCAGGAGTGCAATTTGAACCATTTAATGTCTGTTATATTTGTACAGCTGTAGGAATTCTAGTGTTTGGCGTCTTGGTTTTGCTCCCGTTCAGCTCTCACAAATTGCGACTGCAGAAAATGTCTCACATTTGCTGCACTGTTTTGTGTGAAACTAGGCTGCCACTTCTCATGTACTGCTTTTGGGAAGGAGGTTTGCGTTCTGTTGCGTACTGGTTTCAGATCCCTTCAGATGAAAGGGGAAACCCAGAGGGAGAGCAGAGACCATATCACAGCATGGGATTCAGACTAATCCCAAACTCACTTCCTGTTTCACTTTAGCTGAGGTAATGACTTTGCACACACCGCTTCCTTCAACCCAGGTGCTGTACAGATGCTTCAGAGCTGCCAACGTGGTCAATTAATACATTTATGCATGTATGTAAGCAGGCAAAGTCAGCAGTAGCAGTATTGGCAACAAATCAATATCACACCAACAGAAAGGGATGCAACGATAATATCTGCTTGTGGATGAATGGTTGCCATTTTTAATCACCTTATACTTTGAGTAATTAAGATAGTATGCAGTTATAAGTCAGTTAAATAATGAAAATATGACATAGAAGAAGCAACGCTTTATTACAGTAACTGAACAAAAATGTAGTTAGTTTGTGTTGACAGAATTTGAATCTTAAGTGTTATCAGTTAATGTGTCCAACCTCAGTCCCTCCAAAGTGACTCCAGCAAATCACTGTTTGCTTATTAATCCGATTCTCTCCCTTTCAAAGAGGCTGGAGTGAACGTTTTGCTCTTTGCTCTAGTTGCCACTGATGGCAATCAAAGGCCAATATTTGGTCGCCAATGTTAACCTGGCAACCGTTACTGTCAAGCGCTGATGATTCACAGTTAGTATTACTTTATCTATTTTTGTCTTCACAAAATTGTAGCTTGTCATAAATTTAGAATTCTACAGTATCTTTACAATTGAAACAATTGTTTTGTGCATTTTCTGATTGTATAGTAAGAGTAGGCTCTACTTTCAATGATCATGGAAAAAGCTGTATTTTAAGCCACACACTCGCCATCACTCTGCATTATACATTTGTTGTCACATCCTTTGCGGCAGTGTTGTGTCTATGTGGAGAGTCTGACTCAGTGCTTTTTCCTGTGGACGGAGGGAGGAAAAAGGAAGAGAATGAGAAGCAGGCGGCTCTTAGGAGCTTCGGTGTGTCTGCTGCCACCTCACCTAGTGAGTATCCAGCCACATCACTCTATGTTCCAACATTATTTATTAATGTTTGGCCAGTTTCATACTCCGGGGGTTTGCTATTTCCTGTTTCCTTTCTGTAAGTGTTCAGTTTTAATTTATACAAAGGATCCTGGCAGTATGGAAGCTTATTTCAGTTGGCTGTTTTTATGGTCCAGTTACTGGAAATTACAAGTCTCTAGTGGTAAGCTTTTCCTCCAAGTCCATGTCCTATATTGGGACACCTTGGACTATGTTATTGTTCTTACACTATGGCCACTTACCAATGGAAAAGTGATGTACTGTCGGCTGCACTGGCGACTCCTACAAGTTGGTCGGGATCCCCTGACTTTTTATTTAGCGCCAACCTCATGGCGGTGGAAAAGTCATGCAGCGTGCTTTTGGATGAAATATCTCAACAGATATTGCATGGCTTCAGCAGGCTCTCCACACCTGATGATGATGATAATAATAATAATAATAATAATAATATGCCCTCAGGCATGTTTGTTCAACCCGCAGCCATCCATAAAGGGTACACTGGAATAGAAAACAAAGTCACATTTGTTTACTATATCTCTACAGATGACTTTATTAGAACTATGTTTCAAGTGTCATGATACGTCATTTTAACAGACACCTTCTAAACATTAGAAAATATTTTTCGTGGCCACGGTGCAATCCACAGTTGCCACAAAGACATATGTGACCACTGGCAGTGAACAATCACAGGAACAGTACAATGTCTTGACAGCGTTTGGTATTGTCCGCCAGCCGCAACACTGCAGAATCAGTGTAGTCGAAATCATGCAGCGTGCGTCAAATCACATTCGACATCTATATCTGCAGCAGCAGGGTGTGAAACCCAAGCTGCTGCCTGAAAAAACACATTCTGAACTGTTTCTCAACCCTTTGCAACATCCTTTTTAAAAAGCTCTTTTTGTGGTGGTGTAGGGGTGTGGTCAGACCAAGTTCCTCAGTTTACCACTTGCCACAAACTGAAGCCTGTTTCATCCCGGACCAGAGTGCAGTACGTTTTCTACCCACATGCTTTACGGCCTTGGCATGCCGTACGTTGTGGGATCCAAATTAGACCAGTATGGTAGAGCATGAAATGCAGACCCCTCCACAAATGATCCACCCTCACATTAGGAAGCGTTTCTCACACAAAGATTGGCTTTGTCAGTGTTGGTAGCTGTTGTTTATGTCCAAACAACCCACACTTCACTTCGGAGAGAACGAGCTCATAACAATGTCAACGTCAATCTTAATTTTTTTACACTCTATTGCAAAGAGTCAGACATGAGTTGGACATTGTGCACAAAAATGTCACTGTGGTAGCACAAGTACTTGCTTTACACGGCTGTATTTTTTCATTTGGGAATACAATGAAACAGTTGTGTGTCACCCACAAACCACAAACACACATGGTCCCATGTTAAATCAAATTACAAGCCACTGCCCTGAGAACAAAGTGCAGACACCTGCATTTCTAACAACAGCAGTTTGGGCTGTGTGATCATAATAAAAAGCTGTTTCCCTTATTCATGGCCCAGTAGTCTCAAAGCCATATGTTGGATATCTGTTCCTCCTCCTTGTCCGTTCTCCCTTTCTTGCCGTGTGTTCTTCTCAAGTAAGAAAAAGTCTGGAAAAACGGTGAGAGGAGAAAAACGTGCCCATGGCTCAGAGTCTGTCCCTCTCCTCCTCTTTCTATGAGCGAGAGTGAAAGAGGCAACGGCACATACAGCACAGCGGTTGGCAGCCTGCACTACTTCCTCATCCTGACTGCCGCGTTGAGGCGGACAGCCGTTGCTCCTGGCTCTTTGAATTGGCCCTCAGTCTCTTCGAAGAGCTCAGCAAAAGGACAAATATTTTGGTCCATTTTGCTTCGGGGCTCCCTAGCAGAGGGCAGGCTCTAGGACAACGTCGTGTACCGAACACGTGAGTGAACTGCACCACTGTTTGTTTTTTTTTGCATTTTCTCTGACACCAATCTGTCACCACCCTTTTTCTCATTACTCACTTTTTTTAAGCTCTGAGACAATATCGGAAATGTTGTTTTATCTTCCGTCATTGTTTTACAGTTTTAAAGGGACAGTTGGAGTTTGTTTGGCGCTGAAGATGTGATTAGTGAGAGGAGTAGAAAGGTTTTGAATAGGAAAAAGTCATTTTGTATAATAAGTTAGGAAGAAAGTAAAGTGAGAACATCTGCTGCCAATTTTTCTTCTGCCAGGTTTATCACATTTCTGTCAACCGCTGAAAGTAAATTGCTGAAAGGGAAATGTGGCTTGGGCTAAACTCTGCAACCTGTGAAGTTCTATGCAGGAGTAGTATTTATTCACATTTGTACAACCGTAGCTAACCAGAGATTGCTATTTGTAGGCCTATGTTATGCTTAGTTTGTTATATAGAGGTTTATGTTAGCCTTTTAAAAGCTACCCAATGAGTCTGGCAGGAAGAAACACATGAGAGGATGTGATGAAACATGTTCAACCTAGCATCTTATACCCTTTTATGTTTCCAAATGCAGTTAAGAGCATATGAGATGCATATGAGTTGAATCACTCACGTTGCTGCTTTTAATAATAATAATAATAATACTAATAAATTTTATTTATATAGCACTTTTCCAAATTCTCAAAGATATTAAACCACTGGTTTACAAACATTAAAATCATCATAAAAGAGTTTTACACTAAAAACATGGAACACACATTAGTCATATTTTAAAAGCACTTTTGATGGTCTGGTGTAGGTCAGCATGAATATATGTGATAAAACAGACATTTTAATGTCCATGTTATGATGGTCAAGAAATACCTCAGTTCAAACTTGTTCAATTATTTTAAAAGTTATTCTCTATAGATAGAATAGAACTTATATTGATTGAAGCAAAGCAGTCCAGTCCCGCCTGAATGCACTCTGCCTAATTAAGGGCCGCCACAAGAAGGCAGCAGGTTTTGCAGCAACTTTGCACATCTCTGCAGGACTGCAGTTTGTTTCCTCCCAAAAAAATCTGTGACAGGATGTTATTTACAAGAATACAAGAAGGTATTTCCTCTAACTGTTACATAGCATTGGGTTGGTGCAGTACAGAGTAATTATTGGTTTTGTCTCAACAGCTGTCCTATTTTTGCTGAACGGCAGTTTTACTGCTGGTTGCACCTTAAAATATTTATACATGTGGATCTTTTTCATTAACAATATAAATAACGTGTATTCTAAATACTGGATCTATATTTATGTGTATACAGTTTCATCACAAGCGGGCTAAATGCAGTCATGAAACTGTACAGGTGTGTAGTTCAGCTCGAAACGAAGGTTGAACTAGAAGATGGGTGTGGTCCGAGCAAGGATGCCGTAAGCCGGGTAGGTAGTAGGGAAGGGGCCAATGGCTGCCCCACTTTACCCCCCTGGCCTGATTTGGCGTCGCTGCTGGTGTGATCCCATTGCAAGATGGTCTCTAGTTTATGGTAGTTTATGGATGTGATCTTTTCTTATTGGATGAGATATTCACTTTTTAAATAAACCGGGCTTTAAATATGTGCCACTGTCAGATGTAATGACAACACTGAATATTCAGCTCACCCTTACCCATCACTGCCTGCCATTATGAAGCAACATTTCCAAAGCTAAAAGTGGCAACACACGTTTGTCTCTACCTGCTGATTGCCACATCCCGTGGGGTTGAGAATAGCTGCTGTAATATCTTGTAAATGTCAAATCATTTGTTGACCTATCTTACTTGTTGTTTTGATTTGATTTGGTGAGCTATTTACATTGTGTATGAGTGTTGATCTTGCTTATGTGGTAAAAGCACGCTGTCTACTCCCTCAGGTTTGTATCAGATCAGATAATGTGTGAGAGATGGTTTAAACCAGGACGAGCTGATAACAGCTGGTGCTTTCTCTTTATCTCCTTTCAGCAGTCCAGTCCAACAGCAACTGTCAGAAATAACTTGAGAGGCTCCTACGCCACTCTGTCCCATATTTAAGCCTTTACAATCATCGTCCTGTTTTTGGAAGCAATATAATTAAGGCAGATGACAACCCATTACTTATGACTGTGTGGTGACTAGAAGTTATATTTGGTTTTCTGATTTGGTATTTTTTTAAAGCAAAGTCCATATTTAGGTTTTTACCAGCCTTGTATAAGCCACAATGTCATCGTCCTACATGTTTATTCTGTCGGACCGTGCAAGCTGTAGCCATCTTTGTTAGCTTGCTTGCTTTTACAGGAGGAAGCCCAACTCACAATCTGTGCTTTCACTCTTGGCTAGTTCATGTTCAAAATGCAACCCGCTGTCTGTCTCTCAAAGACATTTGGGTTCCTGTTCCTAACTAGGCCATTGTAAAATAAGTGTGGCACAGTTCTAGCTCCTGAGGATCATATCTCTGCAGATAAATATGTTGAGGTCATATTTGCAGTAATGAGTCCCGCAGTGGTCCAAAGAAGGTAAAAACAAAGTATATTCAACTTAAACTTGACAGGATTTTGCTTTACAGATGTTTTGCAGTTTTCTGGGCATATGTTTTCAAACATTACATTATTGTTTCAAAATTGCCTGATTTATTTGGTTGGTTGTTGCTTAGTTCCCCCCTGTTAAAAAAATAATAAACTAATATAACCTCAAGGGGAACATCCTCAATTTGCCTCACTTCCTCATTAATCCTACACATGCAGCATAGCAGTGTGTGCTTGGCAATGAGTGGTGCCCTAGCCTTGTAAACTGCTCTAAAATGAGGTGAGCCATCCAGCTGAGATGTTAGACTACCAGGCCAGGCAGGAGTTAGTCACAGGATCATGCCTAGAGAGGTCTTAGTATCATATGATGGGGAATAGACACATGCTCTCATATGGGCAAAAACACATAAAAAAGTACATGCAGTGTGTTCCTCATCAAATAAGTCCCTAAGCACCCAGAAACATTCCTTAATAAAAAAGCAGAGTAAAATCTACCAAATTGGATGTCTTCTGAACATTTTACTGATGTGGATCCCGTGTATTGTTATTTTCTCCAGTGGTTATTGTCTACACTGCTCCTAATACATATCACCCATTGTTTATAGGACTGTTACTGTAGTTACTGCAGAATTTAATTTTATTGCAGCATCACTTTTTCCTGCTCTGAACTGTGAACTGTTGTGCTGCACATGCATCAGTTCAGTCGCTGCAGTAAATGAAATATGTATCGCAGCTTAGAGCAGAGGGGGAGAACTGTCTTCCCTCGTTTCCCTACTTGCAGAGACGAGAGGCTATCCCCATTAACGGCAACGTGCCTCTCGGAGGCAGAGGATCAGGTTACCACAACCCAGATCAATGACTCAGCCAGTCATCAGGGAGCAACAGAGGTCTTTACCAGTTCACACTCTCCTTGGTTAAGTGCACTCCTCCTTCCATTTCCTACAGCTAGTCTTCGCTCAGATGAGTACATTTCATTCTGGACATCAAATGCACACCTTTTAATGGTCTGAGTGACCAAATCCTGTTGGAGCTGGAAAAAATGAAGCCATTATTGTCTTGCTTTTTGAACATATTCCTTACGGAGGAATGACTGTTGTGGACATATTAAATTGTATGCATCTGTGGTGCTTGAGAGAGCAATTCTAATTTTGACTAGCATCTATAGCTAGTGCATTGCTAAAACTATTTTTAGTTGTAATGGGATTATTGCTTAATATTTTCTATATTGATGTATTTGTTTTGTATGTGTTTTTTCTGCAGTAGTGGTAATTCTCTTAGTAGATTTAGTTACTGCCAGATAAAGGGAAGAGGCAGAAAAATCAACTTTCGTCAAAATTATTAATTTGCAATTCCAATATTGATATGTAGTTTTAATCAATGGATGGATTCATTTTTATTAGATATTGGTTGCAGTCAAAAACAGCAAGTCAAAGGCCAGTTTTGCTCAGTGTCACTTTTCAGAGATTTGTTTGTTGTTCAAAGTGCTTTTTTAGTGAATGTAAGATCATGTGTTCATATTTCAGCAGTGCTTACTGGTGCCTTTGGCATAGTGGTTAAAGAGAGCAACCTTCAATGAGACAATAGCTTACTGAGCATCTAATCTGGAAGAATCTTCCCACCAACTCTAGGGGAGCTGAATACACAGACACATGAATGCATGAGGATAACCATTCAAGGAGTTTGTTATTGAACAATTCCCTCTCTTCTCTGGACCTCTCTCTCAGGTCTAGTTAGCTGACGCACAGCCATGATGAAATCGGGCGCCACGAAGGTGGGGCTGCCCAAGCCGGGACTCCAGGAGCGGACCAAACAAGCCTCCTTGGCCCCATCTTCCTCTACCACCACCTCTACAGCCATGAAGACCTCCAGATCCTCTAACATGCTGGCCTCAGACCAGCGCCTCAGCAGGGTGGGTCACAAGCACACTACAATCTACCACAAGCTAACATGATGATACCTTTACAGAAAGGACGAAATTGATTAAATCACTTCAGAACTTTATTTTAACATTATTCAACCTATATTGTTGATACTAACAACAGATGTGTTTCCAGCTGAAAAGAGCCAGCAGTGATGATGCCTTGACAAAGCCTGCCCTGGGAGCTGCTGCCTCTGGCTCCCGGATGAAGAAGACTGTGACCACTGGAGCCATCTCAGATCTCACGGAGGCCCGCCCTCGCAGCCTATCTGGTAAGAAACTACCACTCTTCCATCCATCCATCCATTTTCCTCCGCTTATCCGGGGTCGGGTCGCGGTGGTAGCAGGCCTAGCAGGCCGACCCAGGCTTCCCTCTCACACGTTCCAGCTCGTTCTGGGGGATCCCGAGGCGTTCCCAGGCCAGCTGGGAGATATAATCCCTCCAGCGTGTCCTGGGTCTTCCCCGGGGCCTCCTACCAGTTGGACGTGCCTGGAAAACCTCTAACGGGAGGCGTCCACTCTTATCAGATATCTTCAAACAACTAATTTCAGTTTAATGTAAAACAAAAGCAATATGATGCTGGAAAGTGGGGGAAACAGCTGCTATCTTCACAATTTATGGATGTGAGCTGTATTTTGTGTCAGAGTTCAGAGATCATCATACTTCAGTATGAAAGTAGTGCAACTAACCACATATGACCACTAGAGGGCCACAGCACACCACTGAAGCTGCCTGTCTCAGCTCCAAGGTGCTGGTTGGAACTGAAAGCTTGAGAAATGCTGCTCTTTACCCGCTCCTCTTTTTTTCTTTCTTGTGTCTCTTTAGTCTTGTTTGGTTGCCATTGATGAGATGCAGGTGGCTGAGCACTACGGTTCTCAGGATTTTGTCTGGACACATTCATAGCGTGCTCCTCACACAACATCTGCTCAGCCGTGCGAACAGCAGGCTATGTCTTAGATGACAAATTAGGAGAAATTAACTTTTTCTCTATCCAAGGACAAGAGAGAGAGAAATGTTGTTGGCTGGTCTTTTGATGTGGGGTCAGATCAGTCTCAATATTAATGAATGCAGGCAGAAGGATTCACAAATGTACAGTGCATCCGGAAAGTATTCACAGCGCTTCACTCTTTCCACATTTTGTTATGTTACAGCCTTACTCCAAAATGGATTAACTTAATTTTTTCCTCAAAATTCTACACACAATACCCCATAATAACAGTGAAAAAAGTTTGTTTAAACTCTTTGCAAATCTATTAAAAATATAGAACGAAAATATAACACGTACATAAGTATTCACAGCCTTTGCCATGACACTCAAAATTGAGCTCAGGTGCATTCTGTTTCCACTGATCATCCTTGAGATGTTTCTAAATCCACCTGTGGTAAATTCAGTTGAAAAACCTGTGAATACAATCTTTCAAACCCATGGTGCCATCACACTGACCAGGGTGTAAAGCAGGGACTCTTCCTCTGTCTTCATAGTCTTCTTCACTCTCAGATGACGGCTAGTTAGCACAGGATGGCTGGTGACTTGAGCCACTCACATTTGAGGGAGGAGCCCTTTTAACTGCACAGTCTGACAAAATCTTTGTTCTTGTGAATGTCCAATTGTCTTTTATTGGGTATACAGCAAGGGGTGTGCAGCCCTGGGCATGTGGAGTGTGGGGGGTAACAGGGGACGGGTGTGTTCTGGATGAAACTACCCGGGTGGACAGGGGGAAAAGAGTTGGCATGGGTGTTTGCAATGTTGCAATAGCAGCAGCTGGTGGCATAACTGTGTTTTACAGCCTTATTGGTTGATGAGTTCGGTGGGTATGCTCATGGCTGCCTTGCTCTCTATGCCGAAAGCACTGTCTTGCAAACAGTAGCTTTCCCGATCAGCATCAACAATTGGGTTTGTTCTTAAAAACCTTGGCCAGGTGGCCTCATATGCCACTTGAATCACTCCCTGCCTCATGTTTACTGGCTCTTCTTCACAAAAGAAGGAATTTGAACGTCTCTTAAATGTGATTGGCTGAAAAGGAAGCAGACGTCTGATTGGCGACAGATAATTCCTTATATGAAAAAATAGCCCAAGTGAATTGAGTGACGTCAGGGGATTCTCAATGATCTAAATGAAGTGAAGTTCACGACTGACAAAGCAATTTGTAAATGCAGGTTCACAGTAAACATGGAAATGAATTCAGCAAACATCCCAAGTGCACGTAGCTCTGTTATAGATCTGGTTTGGCACGAGAACGCCAGAAGAGTTGTTGAGATACCTGACAGTCTTAAGCTGTTTGATTATTACCTCAGATGCTGATAGTTAGAAACATATGGGATAGATATGGCCGCCTCCTCTGTTTGAACACATTGCTGTTGTCGGAGATTTGTTGTCCATGCAATCCATTTTCATTTCCTGTGAGTGAATCACACACTGTATTTTATCAGCTTTCCTAGTCACTGAAAATAGTGTTGGCTACGTTATCAACAGGATGCCATGTCACGATAAACCCTGTTTCTAAGGTATTTTTTATTATCTATTAAATTGTGTGTTGGTATTGTACTTTGGGCGTGCCACTGGATAAGCACAGCAACAACAAATAAAGCTGATAGCAAAACATGTATTACACATAGGAGGAATATGGCAGTAGATTACGACAGGGATTTGTTTGCAGTAATTAATGTTGTTCCCAGCACATCATTGGAAAATCCTCTGTGAGAGGAGATAACTGTCTTTGTTTTGGTGGCCCACCTACACATTGTGTAGATGCTGTGCTCTAGTGAGATCCTCTTTCACAGGGATGTTGGGCTGAAGTAAAGATAATTGAATTCTACCTGACAAAAGACTCCAGAGGAGCTGAGAAACCAAGGCCAAGTGAGGCTCTCGGTTCTTCAAACACAATTAGAGCATGATGTCACCCAGCTTCCATTGGGTTCTCAGTGTTCACACACGAGGACAAGAACATATTCACATTTGTGCTGTTCATGATACATTCATTACTCTACACATACTTCTTCTCACTAGTTTGACGAGCCAATCTCTGCGAGCCAACCAAAGAATATTAATAATCTATAACATTATTGGTAAAAATAAATAAATACATCTTAAAAATAGGGCAGAGTTGTGATGCTGTTATGTTGCTGCCATTTGCATCGGCGAGAGTGGCATCCTTTATCCTTTATGTAAAATAAACTCGGGAGTTTGTCATCACTGATCAAAGTCAATCAAATTATCAGTCAGATAATCAGAACTTTATTTTCTTTTATGTGCTCAAATAAAGACAAAGTGGTGGTTTGATGTCATCAAGCATGGTTAATCTAAATCATGTTCTCATAAGGCAAGCTGTATTGTTCTGCACCTGGGTTGGGACGCTACACATCAGTGCACATCAAGACATATGACGACAGACATGTCAAACAGGTCTCAAAAATCAAGCTAATCAGCAAGTGGAAAATCAAATCGGACACCTGAAAGAGCAGCAATGGTTAGCTATGCATGCAAGATGTGAAAATCATCGTTTAGCCTCCTGATCTCAATCCCAAGTCACTGAGCCTGACCTGAGAGTTCTGCTGAAATATCCACACAGGGGGAAATGCCATGATTTGAATATAGATTGGGGTGGTGATCTGTGGTATTTTGAACTCATTGATGATAAGATGTGATGCTCTGAAATGTCTCGAGGGTTTGCATTTATTGATGTGGACGGGAAGTCTCTGAAGTAAAATCTGTTTTTGGGGGAAGAGAAGATTAAAAGATTCAGCGTTTGCTTTATGACATTTTGGGATAAACGCATTCACTTGAATGGTGAGATGTGTCTTCAGGCTTTTCTTAGTGATATTGTCACCCATCAGTGTCGTCAGGTTGCTCATAAACAGACCGGCCTTCTCCCTAGTCGATGTGTGATATTACACACTGACGAGATGCAATCAGGACTCTGCTCTAAGGCACACTGCAGCAGAACTGTCATCATACCCTTCAGGAAGCAATTGAGTCTTTTCTCAGAGGCCGTCCAAGTACATTTTGTGACTAGACAGTGTACGCATGACAGAATCCTCACTGAGGGGTGAAAACATACTTTTACTTTAGTTACATGAACTCGTAAAGGTTGTTAAGCAATGCTCCGTCATTTTTACTGTAATTGTACATTCCATTAAGCAAATCATTGCTGATTAATTGTAGGAATAAGGACCGCAGTGGCTAGATGCATCATTTATTTGCTTTCTATCAGAACTGGGTCAGATGTGCCTGATAATCTGTGCATACAGAGCAAAGCTAAGACACAATCAATATAGCATCTTTGTGTAATTTTGAAAATGCAGCACTGTGAGGAGCTAAGGACACACTGTTATTCCACATTTTGTCAAATTTTGATTTGTGCACTGTTGGTGCAAGAAGGTTTTGGGTTCCCCTGTTTGCCCCTTACTATGGGCCTGTGTTCGCTCGGGTTCGCTCGGGTTTTCAGAAAGGTTAAGTCTTGAGCACAAAAAACAAGATTCAAGCCTGTTAGCTCTACGTTTATTAGGCGTTAGTAGAATGTAATCAGATCACAGTAGGCATAAAGGCTGTGAAACAGCAAGGGTCCCTTGGAAAAAACATTGTGGTACACAAGTCCATGACACACACACACACACACACACACACACACACACACACACACAGTATTGGCTAAAAGGGTCAGCTGGCTGACAGTTTGACCCCACCCTTGTCTGCCCTCACAGCAGGCTGTGCTAATGAGTCAAAACTGTTATTTTTGCTAATGGAGTCTTCCCCCTATCCCACATGGCACTTAACCAACTCTACCGTGCTGTCAGACAACGGGTTAAAACCCAGCCTCCTCCTGATAACTTATTTAAAACACCTCATCAATAATTCAGTAAAGCTTTCACTTGGAGAGGGGTCTCTGTGGAGTGTGCAAGGCGAAGAGACAGAAGGAGATAACGCTGTCCTGCTCTATAAATAACAAGCCTGCTGGGTGGGGGTGACTGCAGGGCATAACTTTACAAATGGGCACTTCAATGCGCTCACATTGATCGTTAACGTTTCGGTGAGGGGAGTTGAGTTTCACATAAGTGTCTCCCGGTGAGTCTTTTCCTGGTCTGATTCACTAAAGTACTGCTTCAGCATTAATCCGGCTCTACTGATACTTCACCTTCTTTAGCAATTTTCAACCACCTTTGCAAGTCACGGAGAGTTAAGAGAGTGCTCCACAGATTTAGCATTACATTCGTATAACATCGCCAAGCTCTCGATGGAGATTGGGGTGTTGTATGCTAGTAGCAGCTAATGTAGCCTCGAGCAGAGAGGAGGAGCAGGCTACAGATGTCTGGTAATATTCACTTCTTTCTTTCGCCACACACACAAATTTTTTTCATTTTCAAGTTTTAGTCTTCAGCACCAACCGCTGACTCAAGTGACATCACTTAAGTAAATGTACCAGACATTGCTTATCTCCCTCTTAAGCAACAAAAGGTTTGTACAACTCCTTTTCACATTTGTGATTGCACTCCCCAAGATCTATAAACCGACTTTAATTTTTAAAATCCCCTTTACGGCCCAAATTTGTGGGACTTTTAATGCTGCTAGTTGTTTCAGCAGTTGTACCTAAAATGCTAGATTTTAATGACTATCATGGGAGATAACAAAATATAGCTTTACAAAATACTTTGTGATCCATTTCGAGCCCATCATTGGAAATAGAATACACAATTATAATAAAGGACAAAAGTATATCATACTAAATTAAATTGGGACCTAAAAGGAACCATTTAAAGGTTTTTAAATCGACTTTCTGTATTATCTGGTTGAGTAAGAAAGAAATCTGCTTTGCTGAGTTGAGAACAAACATGTTGAGAACAAACATGTTCAGTCTTTGACAAGAGCTTGCAGATTTTAAAACACGTGCAGCTGCCAGTTTTACTGTGTTTCGACTGCATGCTGGTTTTGAGCGATAATGTGTCGGCGCAACACTGTCACCCCATAAATCTTCCCCAGCAAGACAATTAAAGTGAATGAACAGGAAGAGCATAACTTTACCAAGAAGCATCACGCTCTCTCAGGCCAAACTCCTTTCTGTCCCCCTCACCTGTGAGGGACATTCTACTTGATCGTAAACGTCGAATAGGGGAATGCTATGTCACATACAGAGATAATGTTTCGTCGTCTCAGATTTCTCTCAGCCACACCAGACGGACGATGACTTTCTGTTCTCTATCAATCAGCTCATAGCTCATATCATTTCCTTCATAGCACCAATTCGCAAGGAAGATGTATGAACGACGCAAGTGTCAGTTCAATCAGGAGAGACTTGTTTAGAATTGAACAATAATTTATTACATATGCATAACAGATGAATAGGGCAAAGTCTTTGGCGATTGGACTCCATCCTGAATAGGATGCTCAAGGGGCCGTGATGCCGAGTTCTAATGAGGCAGAATCCCCCTGGAGTCCAGACACTGGTGGTGGTGGTGAAGAGGGGAGTTGCTGCAATCCGATGATGAATGAGGAGCATGATTGATGCTGATTGGAGGAGCCTGGGGTGGAGGAGGGTCGCATCTGGTTTTGAGCTGAAATGACAACTGATAGCAGCCGAGCGAAGAACCCATTTAAAAGTTTGACAGAAACAATGTGATTGGCTTAAGGAAACCGTGAAGGATCGGGTTGGTTACTTTAAGTGGACGCCCACCAATCAGTTGATAGAGTAATCACAGGGAGAAATAGAGACTGAGATATAGGAATGAAAAGGAGTGTAAAAAGACTCTTCCTTTCTGAACTACCGCTTAAGCTCCATTTGAGCTTAGTTAATAGTCACCAGTAAGGGGAGTGGGGGGGAGAGAGGAGAGAGGAGAGAGAGAGAGAGAGAGATGTCAGATGAATTAATCAAACACGCCTCAGTCCACAGGAACACCTCAGCCTGCATGAGCACTCAGCCATGACAGACCCAAACTGACACGAGCAGTAGAAAGACATACAGGCATGTACGTGAAGATGCACACACACAAATAAGCATGCAAAATGACAAAATCAGTCCCACCTTTACCCTGTATGTCCCCCATACTGCCCTGTCCAAGTCTAAATACGCACTACAATATATACAGTATGATGGTGCACCCTCTGTTTATTATACAGTGTAAAAAGGATTATGTCAGGGGGGATAGCTTTACTCCACACCTTGCCCCTTTTAGGGGTTGTTGATCAGAGTTTTGGCATCAAGTTAGAAACTTCTCTTGTGACCTCAGCAAGTCCCCTAAAGATGCACGACAGAGAGAAAGGGTCCTGCCAGATCCGGAAAGAGGCCTGTTTGGGCTCACAGAGATGGACGTCCTGTGGTGAGGAGAACATTCTTAGCTGGATTAGAGGCATGTTTGTTTACCAAGGTAAATGTGCCACTCTGAGAGGAGGAGAGAGGAGAATATTAAGAAAGGAGGAGGAAAATGTACCAACAGTTTATGCAACATTCATAAGCTATAAAAAGGCTTAGAAGCGGCCATGTACAGGATTGTATCAAAGGGTTGAATAGTCAACCTGACATGGGCAGAATGCTGCAGCAGACATGACTTTCCTCACCTCTACTGAGGATTTTTTGTCTTTTGTCTTTAAAATGTCTATTGCTTTGGTATTCTGTTTGTTCATTTTTTTTTTTCATGGTTCTTTTCAGCAGTGGACACGAAGGACATTTTATGGTTGCTCTGAGCTTATCCTACTAAAGATATCACTGCTTAACTGTGTCAAGTATGGCTTTAACAATTGATGATGCAGTTGAGATGAATTTTTATTTCTGATAAATGGTACTTCATACAGAGTTGTGCTCTTGGCTAACAGAGGATTATTTTGGGTTCGTAACATTCTGTTTCGTAGACACTCGGATAACGTGACTTAGTGCAGTCTTATTGTATCACTGTAACCTATCATTATTTACAGTAGGCTATCATTGTTTACAGCTTTCTCCTCAGTGGGGTGTAAAAGATTTTTTTGGTTGCTTAAGTTGCTGCTCTTTTGAACAGTTTGTGCGGTTTTGATTCTTGATTCTAAGTTACAGGGACATTCAATGCCATTTCGGTAAATGTGCCAGTTTAGCCATATTGGCTCATTTTCAGCCGCAGTCCCTGGACAGGTGTTTTCTTGTAACTGGGTATAACTCTGTGTGGTGGCGGGGGCGTGGTTGGGCTCAGCTGCAGAGGGGACAGAGTGGGGGAGTGGTTCGGGGAACGGGGCCGGGAAGAGGCTTAATCAGCCTCACCTGGAGTCAATCGGCCACACCTGGAGTCAATCGACCTCACCCTGAGTCAATCGGCCTCACTGGAGTCAATCAGCCTCACCTGGAGTCAATCGGCCACACCTGGAGTCAATCGACCTCACCCTGAGTCAATCGACCTCACCCGGAGTCAATCGACCTCACCCGGAGTCAATCGGCCTCACCGGAGTCAATCGGCCTCACCTGGAGTCAATCGGCCTCACCGGAGTCAATCGGCCTCACCTGGAGTCAATCGGCTTCACTGGAGTCAATCGGCCTCACCTGGAGTCAATCGGCCTCACCTGGAGTCAATCGGCCTCAACGGAGTCAATCGGCCTCACCGGAGTCAATCGGCCTCACCTGGAGTCAATCGGCCTCACTGGAGTCAATCAGCCTCACCTGGAGTCAATCGGCCTCACTTGGAGTCAATCGGCCTCACTGGAGTCAATCGGCCTCAACGGAGTCAATCGGCCTCACCGGAGTCAATCGGCCTCACCGGAGTCAATCGGCCTCACTGGAGTCAATCGGCCTCAACGGAGTCAATCGGCCTCACCGGAGTCAATCGGCCTCACCTGGAGTCAATCGGCCTCACTGGAGTCAATCGGCCTCACCTGGAGTCAATCGGCCTCACTTGGAGTCAATCGGCCTCACCTGGAGTCAATCGGCCTCACTTGGAGTCAATCGGCCTCACCTGGAGTCAATCGGTGGAGTGTGTCTCTCCCATATTAACGCCAGTAGGAACGGGTGGGAGTGGGAGAGGCAGGAGACACGGGTGGGCGGAGCTACAGAGTGGTTGAATAAAACTCTGTTAAACGTTACTTGAGTGTGCTGGCTTTATTGTACGCAAAGGAACCCACCGTGGTAACAGGAACCTGTTACACTCTGATATAGATGTTTTTAGCCCATAGATGAATTGTAATTATTTTGTATTAATTAATGACAGCAATTTGCCTGTCGTGTAGAGGAGTAGTTTCAGACTTCCTTGTGTTTTAGCCAAACTTTCGAGAGGTGTTCGTAATGATTTCCCTGATAGTTGCACATACATGCACACACAAAAACACAACAATGAAGATTGGGGAGCCAAAAAAAGAGACCAGAGCAACTGACAATGACAAGTCATTCTTCCTTCCAACTTGGTTTATCCATGTAGCTCGTGCCATCATAAATATTTTACACGTGGATTCATTGTGAATGAGAAATGACATGAAAAAAACAAGCCTTACTGGCTTCACCAAAACTAGCACACACACACCAACCCCCACCACCCTGTCTCCATACACATGTAGGCACACTCACATACACACTCAGTACCAGGGAACACGCTATTGTTCCCTGCTGGGTGAGCTGTAGAGAAAAATGGGGCTGCTAGCCTGGGGTGGCCTCTTATCCCCTAGACCAGCATCTCCTTTCCCTATTTTTGTTGGGAAATTGCAGATGTGATTTTGTGTGAGGTCTCTGTCTGCAAGTTCCCTCAGCAACAAGAGACAAGAGCTGCACTGTCGCCCTCTGCCAAAAATACAAATAGTGCTTTAACTTTCTTCCTGCTCCTCTTTCCTTCCTTCGTCCTTCGTCCCTCTACTCTCTCTCTCTTTCTCTCTCTCTCTCTCTCTCTCTCTTTCTCATACTCACTCGTCTTTTCAGTACCAGTGAGAGAGTCGGTTCATCTCACCATTGTTCAACTGGTATTGGTGAGAGTAAACTGGCGGGCAGCAGTGGGAGGAGGTGTGTGTGTGTGTGTGTGTGTGTGTGTGTGTGTGTGTGTGTGTGTGTGTGTGTGTGTGTGTGTGTGTGTGTGTGTGTGTGTGTGTGTGTGTGGCCTGGTAAGCCACTCCCCCTCTGAGCTGATTCCAGTCATCACAGCAATAATGAAGTGTACACGACGCTGCCCGCCCGCCCGCCTGCCAGTGTGACATACTGTCACCGTTCTGGAGGACACGCACACTCGCACACGTTCACACACACTCGCAGTCACTCACTGACGGGACACGCAGGCTGCCTCCTCACACATGCATACACACAGTCACCCACACAGTCCTGGGAAGGAGTGGAGAAAAGAAAAGAAGACCAGTAGGAGGGAAGAATAAGAAGATTTGTATGTCTCTTATGGTCTCCTCTCCATGTGACTAACCGGCGCTAGTTGTGGGCGCTGAACAGAGCCAGCAACCCCGACACTCCAACACACGCACCTCTCCCCCGCAGCCACGGATTCTTGGATTAGTCCGCCCCGGTGTGGAGAGTGGGAGTCGCAGAGCGGACCAACATGGGGAACCAGGCGGGGAGACAGGAGGAAACAGAGTCAGGTCTGCTTCTGTTGTTTGGCTGTGTGCCTCAGCATCACTTATCCCTCTTTGTCTTTGTCTGTCTTTCTCTGTTGATGTGAAAGACAAAGGCATGCATTTGCTAAGTACAAAAGAGATTATGAGATAATCTTTTGTCATGTCATGTCAGAGTACCTCTCTGACGCGACAAGTCCTGACACATGAATACGGACTAGATGAGCACTGACTGGCGAGTACTGCCCTGGAGTTATAGAAGCTGTTTAAATGCGCTGGAAGTTTTATTTGTGCGAGCATGTCCACACTTCTTGTGTGTGTGTAATTACTGATCTTGTGTGCTGTGTTTCTGTATTTGCACCTGGGTGTAGATATTGGGGAGGTGGGGGTGGGGGAGTGAGGTGCTGGGTGCTGGGTGCTGACTGAGATTTGCCTGACAGTAAGCATGAGGGAACCTGTCAAAGGAGATAGTATCATCAGTCTCACGCTCACATCACTCCACTGCCCCGAGCTCACTGCACCTCAGTAAGATTTCCATTTCAAAGTCCCTCTGAACTGCATTCAGCAGTTCCCGCTCATTGAAAGACAACCAGGCTCTTTCTTGTCTGTAACCTCTCCGCATTTCTTTAACAAAACGAGTATTTGCATCTTATATGTGAAATTGACGCTGACTAAATATAGCCAGTAAAACCTTGCTAGGGCAACAGGCACGGATACACACACACACACACACACACACACACACACACACACACACACACACACACACACACACACACACACACACACACACACACACACACACAAAATGCAAAATAGAGTGAAGTATTTTGTCAGTAGTGGGTGTTAAGCTGCATCACTTCATAGCCGTAGCTTGTGTTGCTTGAAGATAGAGCACAGTCGGCGTTACTGGAAGGCAATGGTAGCAAGCTGCTGCATGCTTGAAAAGATTAGCTCCCAGTTTCCTCTCCACGCACACACACAAACACACACATACAGTGCACAGTAAATACATAATACACAAAACGAAAGATTGTTGAGTCAAAAAGTAGAAACAAAGGAGGATAATATATCCGTCTTTAAATCTCACAAATTATTCTCCTGTTACGAAGAAAAATCGGGCCGCTTGTTAATGAGTATTCTTGGTGCAAACAATAATTCTGAGATTGTTACAAATAGGTGGTATGTGGGATTGAAAATGAAATGAGTCAGAGTAAAATGTTTGCTGAGCCAGTGAAAGAACACGCCATCACATTCGCACTCCCTATAATCAATCATGTTCTTCTCCAGGCTATGAGAAGTATTTCAACTCTGCTTGGTACAGTCCTTCATGATCCTCGCTCCAACTTCCCACATGAACCTCCATTATGAAATTAACCAGTCAGCAATATTATTAATTGAGCGAGCCGTTCTTCATATAAATTAGCACTCTCCATTTTCTCCAATGAGCCTCTATAGTAAATGAGAATTGATCGTCAAATGGCTTGATAGCCCGTGACATGAAGCTATAGATCCAAGAGAGCTAAGACCAAAGACACGCAGAAGTCGTTGAATCTAGGTTTCACAAGGCACTGTAGAAGTATAATAGTAAACATACAGGCGCTTAAAAGCTCTAATTGAAACAGTAGTTCATTGTCTGATTTATTCCGATGAACTGCAATGTCTATATTTAACTCTTTACTCAAGCTTACCTTCCACCCAGATGGTAAAATGGCCGGCTGAAGTTTGTCAGACTTTGGGCTTGGAAAGTAGAATAACAGTTCTGCTGCTGGAAGTAAGGAAAGAAATGTGGGAACGGGAGGAACTCGTTCAGATTTGATTGATGGTGTTATCTCTGAAGTGGCAGGCTAAGGAGTAATCTGTCTGCTGCAGTGATAAGGAGGTCGTTATCAAAACCAAATTACAGTGAGGGCTACTACACCGAGCCTTTCTGGCTCCTCACTGGCTCAGCAGGAGAGCGGCCCAGACCAGAGCCTGCGGCTCAGCTGTTGTCGGCTGTTGATGAATTATCAGTAATATATTGTCCAATAACAGTGGGTCTATTTTCAGGGCTCCAACTCAGACAGTTGTACCCATTCGGGCCCGGGACTAAAAGAAAGCTAAACATGTTTGTGTAGTGAGGTAAAATAGGTTCTCGTGACTTTCACACAGTCTAAAATGGGAAATTTCAAACATTTTTTTTATTTTGGATTCTGGTAGGGAGCTGTAATGTAAAGCACAGGGCTTTTTGAAAGTGCAGGATGCTATCAATGTATCAGTTAGTGTGTTGTCATTGGAATAACTTCTTTGTTCCTGTTCACATTGCAGCACAGTGACATTACGTTATCATTTTGTATTGGTGCTGAAATAAGTCACCCAGCTGGGGCGACTGGGGCTCAGTGGTGAGCAGGGTCGTCCTTCAATCAACCCCAAATGTCTCCCGTAGCTGTGAAAGTTGTATGAATGTTAGCTACTCCTAATGGGCGGCACCTTAGCCCCTCCCATTCAGTGTATGAATGGGTGTGAATGGGTGAATGATGTCATGTAGTGTTAAAGCGCTTTGAGTGGTGGGAAGACTAGAAAAGCGCTGCACATTTACCATTTACCAACTCAGCTCAGACGAGATTTCTCAAATTTGAACACTATGATTGCAAAATGAAAAATCTAAAGTCTTCCTGACTTTCCCGTCAGCTTTGATGCATGCGTTTGATGCACACCTGTGTGCGTGTGCAGAGTCTTTTTAAAGGTGACTGTTATTGGTTTCTTCTTCCGAGCCCAGATAAGTGCCACTTCAGTGGCCACCAGGCAACAGTATCTTAGCCTGCTGAGACAGGAAGCTGCTGGCTTCAGAAGCTCGGTGACATCGTGACTTCTTGCAGCTTTTATGACACGGCAAATATGATAGCTTGGTTCATCAAACAAAAATGAGCAGACTTCCACACCACTGTGAGCAACAGGACCGAACGTGGAAATGCGTAGATTATTGTGCTATCTCGACACCATATCAGAGCAAATTGACGTAGAGCAGTGATTCAACATGAGGAAGCAAGTTTGTCCAAACTCTGATAGCTGGGACACTGTGAGGAAGTTACATCAGTCATACTTTCCATGGCCGTTAGCAGTTGGTACAGTAAACACACTGGCCATTCCACAGAGCTTTGTGTTTGTAGGGGGAGGCGTGTGTTGTTTAAATGTCTTGCTTGTGTAACTGGAGACTATAGCCTAGACATCAAAGTTGGTATATTGTAGCCTTCAGGCTTAAGCTCATAAAAATCCCTAATTTATGGTTTAGCAACTAACAATAAGTGTATCAAATTGACATTCCAAAAAATACTTAAATTGGATCTGACTTGTGTTCAATGCATATCAAATCGACCTGATATGGTTTGCGTATCTTTCTGCAGCTGGCTGTGGTTCGTCCTCACTCTGAACCGTTAACATGGCCTTTCTATGGATGTGGGTTCTGCTGCTTGACACCCAGGCATCCTGTTCGTTATGCGTCTTTATCCCGTCAAGCAGAGCTCACTGTGCTTTGAAAGCAACACATTCATTTACTTTGCCTTGCCTAAAATGTTCTAAATACTGGTTTGACTGAGCACTTCTGTA
The DNA here is from genome assembly GCA_016806645.1 of Ophiodon elongatus. NCBI lineage: Eukaryota > Metazoa > Chordata > Actinopteri > Perciformes > Hexagrammidae > Ophiodon > Ophiodon elongatus. The sequence goes on along the minus strand of JACSYO010001980.1, from coordinate 3,842,178 downwards.
GAATCGGTTGCCTCTGTGTTGGTTATGTTTGAAGCTGTGGAAAGGGAGTCCCAGTACCCTAGTGTTGCCTGAGATTAGAAGCTGATGTCTTTTTTTCAAAACCCTATTTGCGGCTTAATATTTCTACAGAATGTTTTTTTTTTTTTTTTTTTTAAATCCTTTTTCTGGTCAATCCAGGAAAGTAGCTCACCGCTTAATACATCCCAAGTCTTATAACATTTATTCCAAAGGTATAAGATGGAAATCATCAGAAGCGCAAAACTAAGTTTAGAAAATACTCAAGTACAACCTGTTACCCATCACACACACTGATCCTATAAACCTGCAATCATGTAAAATGGCATACTATTATTCCGTCAGTCTTAAACGGTTTTCCATTTGGAGCATAAAGAAAATTCTCTCCCAGTTGGCCGGCTATTGGATATCTCTGGAGGGTATTGGCTCCATAAGTAGTGTAAAGCGGAGTGGATCAGCATAAGGATGCTGTGTTAAAAGTCTTAGCATGCAGGCCAGTTGAAATGATTCAATCAAAATGATTAAAGGAGCCAAAGAACCCAGGCCAAGTGGCCCTCTGTGGCTTGCCCGCTCTCATGCTGCACTTTGATGCTGTGCTGCAGAGGAGGCACAGAGCTGTTCACTTCTCAGGCAGGAACAAACATCTCAGCTTAAATACACAACGAAGTCTCCTTTTGTAAAGGGCTTTGCCTGGTCAGTTGTGCGCATGATTGGTCAACATGTCTCCTGCTGACAAGCGAGTCATAGCAATGACTTAAGACTAAGAATGTATAACGGTTTATTTCTGCACATTAGTCAGTGAACATTGATCATAGCCAGCCAATGCCTAAGGATTTCTTAAGCCTTTCCTCCTACCTTTTCATAATAGCCAGCCTCTTTATGACCTAGCCACAACCAAAACATGTCTTTGATTTGCTAAATTGTATTATTTTCTACTTTCTGCTATTATATTATTTCCCATGAGCTCAGCTAATGAGCACTTTTCCCTGTTTCCTCTCATGCATCAGTCACTGAAACAACAAACTTTCTAATGAATCCCTTCATGTAGTAACCTCCACACACATACTTTCAACTTTTGTTATTCTTTAGTGCACTGAACGTTAAACCCTGCTATGCAGCTATCAGGTTTTGCAGTGATACGTACGTTTTATTATATTGAAGAGTTTGAACTGATGATATTGTACAGTAGCACCTCCTTTATGCTGATGTCAAAGATCTTTTGCAAAAAAACTAAAATGCTGCTCAAGTAGGTATGCAACCAGCTTACAACTATTTTATGTACAAAAAACTAGCCAAAAAGAGTGTCGTTGGGGTTTAACTGACAAAATAAAATAGAATAGATTTTTATGGGTGTAAAAGTCACAGCAGACTCTTCTTCCAACGAATCTTAAACATTAAGCCAAAGGTAAGTTTTATTTTGGAATCCGTGTTGTCTTTAAAGACGGCGTTAGACTGTTGACCGCCGTCAGTGAATTTCTGCAGGTTTATGATATAGTTAAGTATATCTGGTTTACACAGCTGACTAGTGCAAATACTGCTCTTAGAGTAAATTAGATTGCCCTGGTTTTGTATTGTTTGTACTGTTTGCTTATTTAGTTATCACTTTGCATATGATGTCATCTCCTAGACTGGAAGCAGAGTCAAAGATTCCATTAGTTGTTTTCGGAAATACCGTGCAAACAATGTTTCACGCTGTAGTCACAAAACATGTCATCGTTACTGCAAAACCCATCATTTATCCAACTTGTGTACCTTGTTTTTGAAGATGTGCAAAGTACTTTATTGTAATGAAAGACGATTTTTAGCCTCAAGAAGTGGTGTTGTCATGGTTTTCAGTGGTATATTGGGAGGTTGTGATGCAGCTTACCATCCAGGCTAATCTCTGCTCAGTCACTGTGGCAGTCATGGAGCCTCTCTTCTGTCTGTCTCCCCCTCCAGTAAGAGGAAAGGAATGCCTCTGAGTCCGAGCGTCTGGCTGATGGGCGCCTGTTGACCTATTTCATGCCCTGATAGTTGGACAACAGGAAGGCCAGAAACACAGACTGCATTTCTGTCTCCTCTCTCTATTTCCACCTGACTGAAAAACTGTACACCACATTTCCTGGAACACCAAAGGAAAGGCAGCGCGAGATTCCCAGCCAGAGCTTTGTTTGTGAGGATGACGAAGCCAGTGCGTCATTTCAGCTGCCAACTCTCTGACACTTGACCATTAATTCATCGTGACTCCGCCTCACCCGTGACCCTACTGTTCTCTAAATTGAAGACTCTGTGCACTCTGCTCACAGTGTACTCAGTCACCTATTGGCTGGCGGGCAGGCTGGCTGCAGTTAACCGGCTGGTGCTGGACGGCGTCCAGCCACACGGCTCCTGCTGTGATTTGAAAGCTTATCTTCATTAGAAAGAAAGAAGCCAGCACAGTGCATTAGTGTGATCAGGGAGCTGACTTCCCATGGAATAACTGACTGCTTTGGAGTGCTGGAAGTCGGTCTGTGCAATTCATTTAGATAAAATATAAACAACACAATCATTTCATATGCTCAGTCTCCTCAATCAGGTTTGGTATTCCTCTAAACCGGAGACATCCATAGTGTCATCTTTTCGAGTTGTCCGTCCGTCTGTCTGCCCGTCTGTATGTCGGCCCAGCCTTCTGTTTTTTCAAACTTGGCATAAAACGTCCAGCTGGAGTCAAGGATGAACTGATTTGGATTTTGGGGTTTAAAGGTTCATTCTCATGAACGAGATATATCAGGAACAAATTTGAAACAAACGTCCACTTGGACTCAAGGTTGAATGGATTCGATTTTAGTGGTTAACGGTTACTGTGACCTCACAAAACACATTTTTTGGCCACAACTCAAGAATTTAATTGCTAATCATCAATTTTACTAATTAGACATTTGGGTGAAATTGGATGAACAGACGGTAAGCAAGGCAGTATTTCTAGTTAAAGTTGGCAGAAAGTCTCTTTTAATAGCTACTGTCTGAAGACCAATCGAAGATTCTCCTTGAATATAAGTTCCTTTGTTCCTGAGATATTGAATGTAATAAGACTTATCTATGACAATGTTTTTTCTAATTGGGATTTTCTTCTCTTCCTCCAAAACTGGTGTTTGATGGTATTTGCACTTTGGAGCTAGACTCCTCCGACTGCTCGAGGATTTATTCCTTGCCAGAGGAAGAAAAGCTCATCGTGAGCCAGTTAACTGCCCACTCCACTCCTTTTCACAGATTGAGTGCTTCTCAGAGGTAGCTATAAATGGTCCTGGACCTGAGCCGGCCTATATCAAAGACGGCACTAAATTAAGACTAAGCTAACTCTTAACCACCTTGGCCTTGGATATTTTACTTTTGATTTGTGAAAGAAAGATTTGCACACCTAGAAGAAGTCATTTTCTGTGAAGACCATAAACAAATGTAGTTATTGGGCCCTCCTTGAACGCAAAAACAGTGTACAGATTTCACTAAATCCAAACTGACATGGCTGAATAGTCAGACTCCTGTGATGCAGTGTGTGAGCTTTATGATGGGGTGGACATTTCATTAGAAGCTTTACCCCTCTCTCCATTTCTGCCGCCATTTAGACAGGGGGATGTAAGTGCCACTCTAATACTTTATAGGATGCCACTGAGCAGCTCAGCTCGAGCAATTGGAGGTTAATTGCCTCTTTCAGGGACGTCTCAACTGTAGTGTCCAAGGAAGGGAAATGCTTCTCTCAGTCTCTCTTTCTCTACTCTTCGATCCAACTTCATCTTTATTTTTGATTGTTCAACATGGTTGTCAAATACATTTAAGAGACTGTTTCTGGTGTCTTGTTTGCTCTGTGTCTGTCAATGTGGGCACTTGAAAATTGAAATAATAAACATTCTTCAGCCGCTGTGTTGGTCTTGGAAACAGGTTGTTTAACTAGGGCTAGTGCTATTTTGTTATCTACTAGAGACACACTGATACACTGTCAGCACCAATGTAGTGGCCAATATCAGCTTTAGCTTTAGGTCAAATAATGTTTTCATAGCCAGCAGTGGAATTTATGTTTTTATGATCTTTATTTCTGGGATATCCCAGAAATATAGAGATCCTCTAACTACCTGACGCTGTATTCTAGTAGCTGTTCCTTCCTCTTCAGGATCCTTCTGTCTGTGTCGACTCCTGGCATCTAGTCTGGTGTCATTTCTGTGTGCACATTAAGTAGCTGTGGTGATGTCATGGTTAAAGAGGTGGGTGATCTAAAGATGAGTGAGTTCATGCTCTCTCCATCTGGGTTTTATTCAATAAGAGCGCAAGAGGAAAACAAAATATGAAGGAACAGCAGATGAAAGGTTGTGCTACAGTCTCACTCATCTTCATGAGAATGGACTGATCTTAACCACATCGGGCTCCTCTCTCTCTCTCTCCAACAAGGACCTATTGTCCCTGTCCTTTATTGACACCTCCAATGAGAATATGACAAGTGGCCATGAAAGAGCTGTGAGCTGTGAGGTGTGCCATTCTTTTTCTGCCCTGTCTGTATGAGGCCTCCAGTAGTGCTCACTGGTAAATACTCATTTATAACGCACAGTGCTGATCTAGTGTTAACATCTTCCATGTGACAGCACATAATTTCAGAGTGCATGTTGTCCTCATTCTGTCAGTCAAGGCTTCATCCTCTGTGAAGTGCACAGAAAAGTGACTGTAGATTTTTAATGGCACGCTGGATCTTTGTCAAGTGCAGCTCTGTCCAGCAGCAAATTCATCTAACTGATAGGGATGAATTGCTGCATTTGGTAATGTGAATTTTACATGACAGCAGTTCTTTTTAAAGAGTGGCTTTTAACCGAGAGCCTAATCTCACTGACATTCAGAACTGACGGACCTGAATGTTATTCTGCCACTCTTCATTTTTACACTCCCTGTTTTTTCTTAAAAATCTCAACCTTGAATGTTTACTCAACAGCTATCATTAGCAAGCCCACCTAACTTCTTCAACCACAGCTGCACACTGCGGGAATGTTAAACAGCTTTGTACCCCAGAATTTGTGCCAGTGTTGGCAGCTCCTGCCACAGTTGCTAGTTTATTCAATAAGAGGATAGTCGTGCAAATTGCCTGTCAATGGCAGAGTACTTAAAGAAACCACAGGGATAAAGGATTTCCATCCCAAACTTGTGTGTGTGTGTGTGTGTGTGTGTGTGTGTGTGTGTGTGTGTGTGTGTGTGTGTGTGTGTGTGTGTGTGTGTGTGTGTGTGTGTGTGTGTGTGTGTGTGTGTGTGCGCGTGCGTGTGCTGCTCAGGGTGATGTGTTGTCTATCTCAGCACACAGGCGGTCTGTCTGGCCTCGGCTCCATGGGGTTCATGATGATGATAATGTATGCATGTGAGGGACACAGGGCCGTCTTTGTCTGTGCACTGCGTAAACTGATTCGTGCCTGAGCGCTCCACGTGCACAGGGACCTTTGTCATCCTTTTGAAACAAGCAACCCCGTTGTGTCTGCATCAGCGTTTGCTGATGATTGGAAAATAAACAATAAAACGTTTTCAGGCAGCACCCTGCTCACGCTGGACGCCAGTAAATACTCTTCATATCTGAGAGGGGTCTGGAAAAAAAAGGCTTGCGCCAGCGACCCACGCTGATGCCTTTTGAAATGCCACAGTTGAGCTCTGCTGCAGCGATGAATGACAACAGACAGACAGTGCCAGGCAGATGCTCTGTTGTCCAAGCAGAGAACAATATGTGAATAGGGTACAGTGACCAGCAACATAAAACTGCTGAATAATGCAAGCATCTGAATGTGCCATTCAATTCATTCAAAAGTGTCATTACGCGATGTTAACAAATCCATGGTCCCCGCATGTCTGTACGCTGATTCCGTTGACCTTCTCTTTTCAATGTCAAGCGTGCTAAACTGTAATTCTACTGAGAAACGTTTTCTTTTTTTTACTTTACAAATATCCTGACCATAAACTGAAATCTGTGTTCAATCAACGCTGCCACCATATTTGCAGTCCACGTGAATTTTATTGTTAATACGATTTATCTTGTATTGTTTTTGTAAAGTTTGCATATATTGTAGTAATATTCCCCCTTTTAATTTCACCAGAGATTACCCTTTTCTATTGCTGATGTAGGGAATTTAGGTTATGGTTATTATTTATACTTATTAAAAAGGTTTCAATATTTAAACTTTAAAGGGATATATTGACAGTAACATATTTGGGTGTTTATAAAGGCTTTATGACTCATGATATAGGAGTCAGTCTGCTGATTTGATCTCATAGGTTCTTGAACACTGTTTCAATATGTATCTCTGTTTTGATCTGTGTTGCAGGTGCACAAGCAGCCAAGAAGTCTGGTATCCCAGCTCCTAGAGAGATCCCTTCTTCCATAACAAGAGACCGCATCTCTCTGAGGGACCAGCTTAGGAGCTCTACCACTAAGAGGATGGTTTCTAGTGCCAGCACTTCCAGCCTCTCCACCCTGGCAAAGCAGACACGCAGTTCAACCAAGTCCCGTGGAGATGCAGAGGGCCAGGAAAGGGGCCTTCTGGAGTGCCAGGTGAAAGAGCTGCTGGCTGAGGCCAAGGCCAAAGACTTGGAGATCAGCAATCTCAGGATGGAGTTGCAGTGTTGCAAAGGTAAAACCTCTTCATCCTCACCCAACTCTGTCTCATGGGAAGAGCCTGCAGCAGATCGAGAGCAGGGACAGGTAGCGGAGGCCCTTGTGCTGGTTGGGGAGCTAAGGGAGAAGAACGGGAAGTTTCAGAGAGAGCTGGCAGCGCTTAGGGAGGAGAACCAAGCACTGAAGGAAAAGCTGCTTTGCTTGGAGGCCTCTCCTCTCTCTAGTACAAACTCAAGCAGCCCTTCCAAGTCTTTGGTGAATGGCCTGCCCTCAGACTCCAACTCCTTCAGTCCGCAACAGGACAATCTCCCCTGTACTGCCAGTCCTCTCAAAACCTCTGTCTCTTCCAGTTCTGACATCGCCAAGGACTCACCATCACCCGACTCCTCCGAGTTTGAGAAGATCCCGTCTCATTCAGAATCAGTGAGCAGCGGTGTCAGTGGGGAAGTCGTTGTAGTGGGGGCAGTAACCAATGCAGGAGGGCAGGACGTGTCCATGCAGAGCCTGACAGAACAGATTTACAAGATGGAGGAGAGCCACCACAGCACGGCTGAGGAGCTGCAGGCAACTCTGCAGGAGCTGGCCGACCAGCAGCAAGTGGTGCAGGAGCTGACGGCTGAGAACGAGCGTCTGGCCGAGGAGAAGCGCCTCCTGCAGACCTCACTTCAACAGCAGCGAGAGCGCCTGGAGATGCTGGCCCAGAAGAATGAGACGCTCGCTGGCCGACTTCAGGAGCAAGCCCAAGCTCAGGCCCAGAGGGAGGAGGAGCTGGGTAGCCAAGGGCCTCGGCTGGCCGAGCTAGAGCAAAGGTATGCCGAGCTGGTTGAGAGCTCGCGCTTCGAACGGGAGAAGCTGGTGGACATTCAGCAGCAGCTGACAGGCAGCCTTCGGGCCCTGGAGGAGGAGAACCAGGAGGCCCAGGGCCAGGTGCGCTGCCTCAGAGAGGAGATGGAGAGGCTGCAGGCCCAGCTGGACAGAGAGCTGGAGGCCGGAGGTCAGGCAGCACAGGCCGCAGAGAAGCAGAGGGCAACATCAGACAGTCTCCGACTGGAAAACAGTAGGCTGAAAGCGCAGGTGGACATTGAGAGGCAAAAGGTCGGTGAGTTGAAGGCCATGCAGAGTGCCAGTGACAGCACTGAGGTGCAGAACTTGCTGAAAACAGCCCACGCTGAGAGAGACAGGCTGGAGGTGGAGCTGACAGAGCTGAGACAGGAGCTGCTGCAGGCCCAGGCCGAGGCTGAGCATGTGCGATCCACAATGACCAAGGTAGGAGGGATGCAAGGTCACATTTGTATATGTGTGTAACATACAGTATTACACTATAAAGGAAATACTGAATGGGAGAGATATTTAGCTATTTAAGAATTACTCAAAGAATTCGGTCAGAACGTTACAAAAATAAATTAGTATTTATCACTGAATATAACATGTTTGTTTTGAGACAAATTTTGTCGACAAAGATTCCAATGAATCTATTAAAAACTAGACAAGTCTCTGTTGGTTAGAGAATGTCTCTCCACAGTTCAAACTTTTTTCCACTTGGTTGCATCCATTGTGTTGTACTAAGTGGAGTGTCTAAAAACCGGGGCTTGAATTATACTGTATGTGACTCACTGTTCGAAAAACTTTTTGTTATGCTAGTAAGCTCATTAGTTTTCTGGTGTTTGACAAAACTTTCAGGAATTCCCAAAAGAACAATCTCTCCATCCATGTTTACTGTAACATTTGAAAAAGCAAAAGCAGCAGTTCACTCTTTTAGAAACAGTTAATTCATTTTTTTGATTTGAAAGAGACCAGAATGCGACAGTTGGTCTCTAGTACTTGCTCATGGTTAAAGAAAATGAGTCAAATGGGCGGCCATAAGATTTTTCATCATTTTTGGCACAGTCACCACTTTTTGAATGTGAACATGAGGACATAGATTTTCCACAATGATTCAAACATGACCATTAAACAGGCCTTACAGCTGGTATTGGGTCCTTTTCATCACTTCACCACCACAGCACATGAACTCATGTTAACGCAAATAGATTTCATATGATTCTCGGGAGTCACTTTGGTTTTCCCCTTAACACCACGAACACCAGAATGGCTGAGGCTGTGTAAGCTCGGGGTCATGTTGGGGGTTGTTGATTCCAAATTTGGGCGTGTCACCATCGTCTTAGGGATGTCGTCATTGTTGGACGGTGACTGCCGTGCCAACAGAAGGGTGGTCCACCAGTGTGTGACCCTCTTGAGTCACACTTCTGTTCTCTGCCACATGGGTGTGAGGGTGAGGCCACGCCATAACTTCACTCACGGACATCCTAATCCATTAGAGCCACATGGTATGAGGGGGAGGGGGAGGGTCCTGCATAACTACATCCATTACTTATTTTAGTACACTATGCTCAGAGATCTGCTTTCTGGATGAGAGCAATCATCATGGTACACTGACTTCAGCTTGTATGCAATTCAATAGTTGAAGCAATGAACACATTGATGCAGTCAGATCTAATCCAGACTGAACTCCTATTTCCATGAGTCACTGTCACCTTGCTTGTTAGTATTATACTGTGGACAAGCGGTTATTGTCAGACATAGTTAAGCTCATGTGTGAACAGCTCTGTGTGGACTCCAGCATAACTGCTGTAACCATTTATTACCATTCACAACCCAGTTGAATGTTTACCCTCATTTCTATGTGACTTTAATTAAGTGACAGATGTGGAAGCTGCACCAACCATGCGATGTGTGCTAATGAGCAGTAGTCACACTGGAAAGGATGCAATGCATGAGGGGCTAGTTAGACTCACTATGGCTACTTTTACTTTGTACTGCTTGATCTTAAAAAGTGTGTTTGTTTCATCATCAGATCAACTGAGGAAGCTTTGAGAGGCAAGTGAGAAATAAAAACTCCTGTGATCCATTTTCTAAGTCAGATCTAAATTTGGCCAGATGAAAAAAATACAACGTTTTGCCAGGATCAGAACTAAAAGCATTCATGTTTTTCCTAAAGGCAGATTAGAGCCAGTTGAAACCCATTTCTAGCCAAAAGAACAACCTGATAGCAATGTTGTATAACTTGCTAACACACAATAGAAATACCTTGTGTTTAGAGTGCATGTAGAAATGAAAAATCACCTGCCTAAACTTTCTTTTTCACCTGTTCTTTAAACACGGGAGAGAAAACTATTTAGATCAGACTTAGATAATGGATCACCAGAATTATTTTTCTTAATTGCATCACAGGGCTTCCATATAAAAACAGTACCATCCCATGACATATTAAAGCCTGCTTTAATTACATTCTGGTCAGTGGTTCCCCCACACATACTGCTCGTCTTTTCCAGCCACCCAAAAGTCTTGATACAGCGTTTTTTGTTGAGAGCATCTTTTATTTAATCATTTAAAAGACAGAGATTTAAAAAAATCACCATCAAGAAATGGAAATGGAATCACTGCACTACAAGAATGTCTGGGAGATATCATAAATCATCCTTTATTGAGCCAAACGTGACTTAAGTGCTTCCATCTAATTAGCACAGTGACAGCCAGTAATAACTTTCACATGAAACTGCCCCTTTCTTTGAATCCATTTCTGCACTGAACCCATCATAATCTCACAAATGCACACACACACACACACACACACACACAGGTGGAAGCCAAATGCCAGCAGGTTCAGGAGCGGGCTGAGATGAGGGAGCAGCAGCTCAGTAGCCGGGTGACTTCGCTGGAGGACGTCGGGATCCATGCTGAGAACCAGGTGAAGGAACTGAAGGAGACCATCTTTGAGCTGGAGGACCAGGTGGAGCAGCAGAGGGCCGTCAACTGCCACACCAACCAAGCCGTCCTGGACATGGAGAGTATGTTCTTTTCACCGGCTGTTCAGTTCTTTGTGGAGTGTTTTAACCTGCAGTCGTAAATGTCATAAAGAGAAATTAATCAGTCAGTGGTTTCCAATTTTGAGCCTGTTCTCATTCATACAAAATATTATAAACACCTCCCAAGTGACATTAGTTGAATTGATACATCTTTAAACAGTTCCAACAAAACCTGAATATTGTAACCTTCATGGGGGTAGGATTTATTCCAGGGCTGTTGTGTTAGATTGCAGTAGTTTCGGCCCCGTGTACTTTATAACTAACCTTACTAACTGGCAGCAAAATGAGGGCACACTGTAACACCACTGTCTCCGACTCGCTACTGGTGCAGTTGGCAAGTATGAAATGGCTGGACACACTGTTTCCACAAGCTGTTATGAGTTATAGAAGATGAGATAGGTCTGAATATATATATATATATATATATACATATATATATATATATATAAAAAGTAATATTATTATTGTGATGAGGATCATTTCTAATACCGTCCAGATGTAACTATTACTTTTATAGGAGCGTCTTTGCGTCAGCCCGGCTGATTGTTTAGTTGTGAAGGCTGTGTTTGATCACTGTGATTCTGTCCTGACTCTACAGTACGTTGTACCTGCGGTTCTCAAACACCTAGAATAATTTGTCATTGCAGATCTTGTCAAAAAGCTGGAGGAGCAGAAAGCTGAAGCAGACCGACAACTGAAAGTCTTGAGTAGACGAATTAAGGTAAGGAAGCTTCAATATGAACACCCATGAAGTTTATATAACGTCTGTGGTGCTATGATTTGTTTGTTTTTTTAAATCTGAAATCAAAGCAGTCAGGACAAAGACACAAGACAGTTGTAAACAAACAAAAAGGATTGAGGTTGTTTTAAAGATGATATAGAAAAAAAGTTTCAAATTTCAAATAAGGGATGTCAGTTAGCTATTTTGATCAGATCTACCTTTGTTGGACATCTGTCCCACGTGTGCTCCTGAGTTTGGATTAGAGCTGTAGCATGACACAGAAGTTCTAGTGACTGATTTCGGTGACTTGCCATTCGGCTGGGTGCGGGAGAAGATCCTGTTCCTTACTCGCTTTTACAAAGAGATTCCAGGCCGTTTGTATCTTTGGGTGAGGTTCCCGTTTAATTATAGTTCACAACTGACAATTGGCTTGATATCTATTGGTTTCCTGGTCTCCCTCTGGTGTGGCTTGTTTGTGGTAAAAAACGTGCGATCTCCCCGTCACCCATGCATCATTACATCTGTCAGTTGCACCTGTGCCCCATATATAAACTACCTGCCACACTAATACACACTGCCACCCGTGGTCAACCTCAGATAGGTTCCACATTCACATATATAATACACAGACATAACTAATGGCTCCTACACACCGGCCCATAATTGGGAAGGTATGCACAATTACATTAATCAAAAAGGAGTCATAAAAACAAAACAAGTCTGATTTTGTTTCTTCTTTCTTCGTCAGGTGTTATCAACGCGTGAGCCAATGTTAGGTCATGACCTTTACACTGCTCCTTGAAGCAGAACATTTTTTGGATATAGGCCGCTCCAACAGTCCTGTCTTTGTCTTTAACTGTACTACACGTACAAGTCCTTTTTTGTCTGGGTATGTCTTGGTCACTCTTCCCATGATCCATGAGGAGTAGTTGGATTCATGACAATGACAATGTCCCCTGATACGAAACTTCTCCGCGGCTTTGTCCACTTTTGTCGTTCCTGCAGTAGCGGCAAGTACTCCCTTGTCCATCTTTTCCAGATCCAGCAGCCATCCTGTCCATTGTAGTGAAAATGTCTGGGTAATAGGGTCATCCCAGGACATGTTTTTTCTCCACATTTCTTGCAAAAGCAGTTTTGGTAGCAAGGTGACTGGTGACAAGAATCCTAACGGGTCGTAGATGGAACTGACGATTGAAAGAATACCACGTCTTGTATGTGGTCGTGTCTCCACTGCAGGTTTGAATGTGAAAGTGTCACTTTGGGCGCACCAATTCAATCCAAGAGCCATCTCTACAGGCAGGTTGTCTTGTTCCAAGTGCAGCTGCCTGGTTGTTTTGGACCGTTTTGCTTCGGGAATAGATGACAATACAGCCTGACTATTGCTTGTCCATTTTAACAGCTGAAATCCCCCCTTTGAGCATATGTCAGTAAGGTCCATTACCAACTGCATTGCTTCTTTCTTTGTGGGCAAAGATTTTAGACAGTCATCCACGTAAAAGTTGTTGTTGATGGCATTGGTCACTTCCACTTTGAAGTCATCCTTATTGTCCACTGCAGTCCTCTTTAAAGCGTAGTTGCCATAACTCGGTGATGAAACTGCTCCAAAGATGTGTACCCTCATCCTGTGCTCTATTGGATTCTGTGACGTGTCTCCCATGGGCCACCATAGAAAACGAAGAAAATCCATGTGCTTTTCTGACACCTTTACTTGGTGAAACATAGCCTGGACGTCGGTCATCAGAGCAACATTCTCCTGCCTAAACCTTGTTAAGACACCAAAGAGAGAGTTGGTAAGGTCAGGACACCTCGTGATGCGGAAGATACCACACACTGCCATTTTTACAGTCCAACTCGTCTTTAGGCACTACTTCTGCGTATCTACTGTCAATCATCTCAGTAAGAAATGCTGTATACTCCTCCTGATAGGGCTTATTCCTCTCAAACTTTCTTTTGAGGCTTTGAATGCGCTGTTCAACTATGCACCTGTTGTTTGGCATGGTGATGTCATCCACTTTGAAGGGTAAGTCCATGCAGTAATGACCTTCCCGCATACAAGTAGACTTCTCCAAGATCTCCATGAACCTTAGGTCCTCCATTGACATCTCCTGCTTCACCTCCAGTGACTTTTCATTGAAATCCTGATTGTACTGGGAGACCAACAGTTCTTCCAGTCTGACAATGGATATCCTATTGGCATATATGGTCGAGCAGCCTGTTTTACAACAACCACTATTGCCCTTTAAGGGTCCGTTGACAACCCACCCCAATAGGGTCCTCACGGCATAAGGTCCATCACCTTGGCTGTTGATTATTTCCCATGGTTCCATTAGTTTTGGTGCATTAGTCCCGATCAAGATTTCAACGTCAACTTTCAATTCTGGGATACGGATTTCTTTCAGATATTCCCACCTTTCAATGTCTCGTTGAGTAGGGATGTTGCCTTTTGAGACTGGGATCGTTTCCTGTGTAAATGTTTCTGGGAGCTCAAAGAATTGATTCTCATCCAATCTTGACACCTCCAGTCCTGTCAGTCTTTGGCTTTCCACAACCTTTTCTTGGCCCATAGTGCGTAACATAATGTTGGTCTCTGTACCCTGTAGATTCAGTTTCTTCATGAAACGGTTGGTACAGAAAGTTGCTGTACTTCCAGGGTCCAGGAAGGCATAGGTCTGCAGCACCTTGTCTCCTTTCTTAGATTTCAACTGCACTGGTACAATGGAAAGGGTACAGTCTTGGTCTCCGGCCACTGTACAACCACATGCCTGTAGAGATACTAGTCCACTATTTACTGGGATTTCCTGTGATTTGTTAATTTTGGCTTTGTCCTGGATATGTAAAATAGTTGGGTGTTTTAGATTGCACTACTCACAGGTCAGACGACTTTTGCATACCTTGCTCATGTGGCCGGCCTTCAAACATCCAAAACAGATTCCTTTCCTTTTTAGGCATTCAATTTTCTCCCATTGAGAAACTTCGCTCAGCTTTAAACACCTGGATAATGGATGTGACTCTTCACAATAAAGGCAGGATTCTGAAGATGACTCCTTAGCTGTCACAGGCGGCTTTGGCGTCTTGTGCACTGTGATGATAGTTGCAAAGCTACTTCCTTTGATGTTATTCCTGGGTAGCGGTTTGCTCCTATTTATAGCCGTTATTAAGGTGTTTGGTTGTGCATCGGAAATATCGCCAAAAAGTGGATGAGACAAGATTTTGACTTGTTTCTCCAGAAAGTTCACCATATCTGGGAACAGGGCCCTGTGTCCCCTCCGTTCTTCTACCTCGCAAGCTGCAGACCTCCATCTTTCCCGCAACTTATATGGCCACTTCATTATGACATGCCTCATATTCGATGGAATGTTCATCTCCTCCATGTATTTTATTTCTGTCATAGCGTTGCAGCACCCTCTTAGAAACAGCGCAAATTCCTGCAGTGTCTGAACATCCTCGGTCTTAACAACAGGCCATCCAAATGCTTTATCCATACATGCTGTTGCTATTTGGTGTTCATTGCCAAAGTGTTCTTTCAAAAGTCCCTTTGCTCTTTGATATCCTTGTTGTGGTCTCATATTTAGATAGCTTCGTACCAGCGCTCTAGGCTGCCCCCTGGTGTATTGCTCAAGAAAATACACACAATCTTGATAACTGCTGGTTCTTTCTTCAATACAATGTTCAAAAGTTCTAATGAAGGAAATATACTTCAATGGATCACCGTCAAATATGATTATGTCTCTTTGTGGTAAAGAAGCTGACATTTGCTGTTGCACAAGCATTGTGGTGATTTCATTCTGCCTTTGCATGATTTCACAAATTGCATTCTGGTCAACTGCATGTTGCGCTGGTGAAGTGTTCTGTACAGATTGAAGCCTGTGTAGATCTTGTCCCTGCGTAGCTACCGTCCTGAGTGATGCAGTTGTGGAGGCTGTGTACACATTCTGAGACTCCTGCCCTAGAGTAGTTGCGTGAGACAGTCCGGTATTTGGTTGCGACTGTGGCCTGAGAGTGATGTTCTTTGTTTGTGAGGTTTCATGCCGTGGTACTTGGTCCTGTAAATCTCCCCGTATATTTACTTTTGGTCACACAACACGTGTAGATGAAAAAGGTGCCGCTGTTGAGCCTTGATCTGAGGTCAGAGTGTTTATTGGCATAAATGCATTTGCCTTTGGGTAGAATTCAAGTCCTTCCTCTTTAAGTCCTTTGCTCACATAGGAACTCATTCCATTTGAATGGACCTTTCCTCCAACATCACTGCCTTCCAACACAAAGTCTTGCAGCAGCGACGGCTATCCGTGTATCAAGCTCCAGTTGTTCCTTCATTTTCCTCAGTTTCTCCTCTTGTGCCTCTAGGTCATGTCTCTTTTGCAGAGCAGCAACTTGCTCCAGTAAAGCTGCTTTCTCTGCCTTTGCCTTTATACATGCAGATGAAATACTTGAAACCGATGATTTACCTTGACTTCTTCTGCTTGATATATTAGACACACCGCCTCCAGGACTAATGTCATCTTGGCACTCGGATTTAGCATTTTCATAACCATCATCGTCAACGCCATCATCATTAAGTACAATTCCATTTTCCTTCAGCCATGTGGATATCTCTTCAATAAATATATCATGGACAGCTTTCTTTGGGTGAAACCATGCTTCCTGCCTTCTCAGCTCCTCCTCAGGTAGAGGAAACTCAGTGAGCAATGTGTTATGGATTTCAGAAGCGTTTTGACATAGACCTTTAAATATTTTGAGATTTTGTTGGACAATAGAGGCATTTTCCTTGGAAGCCAAGAGTGTTGTGATTTTTGTCTTTTATTTTGCCTGCTTGTACAAAATTGCATTTCCTTTCCTTCTGAAGCCTTTCCATCACCATTGAGATTCCTTTCGCTGTGAACTTTCTTGTTCTTTTTTCCGTGGCATCACATTTTATTTCTGTGGGTTCTGTTTCAACAGTATCATGATGCACATCATCCATGTCCAACAAATTGTTTACTGAGAGGCGCTATGTTGAGGGCATGGCACAGCCTGTGCACTTTGCTAGTCCACACAATCGATATCGACTTGAATGCAATACAGCATAATCCTCAGAGCAGCCTGCTGCCGCATGTACAGCGCAATGCCGTTTCAAACAAGCAACCTCAATCCATACCGGAGTACTAACCGGGGACCTCCTTCGCCCGGTGTCTGTGATTTTTCCTTCCTTTTCGTGGTGATGATCGATCCGCCCTCGTTCAGAAGTCAAGCGGATAGCCCCTGCAGCGCTGCCTTCCAGGTGTATGTGTTCCAAATGATCTCGATTCTCCAGGTGAGATCAGGTATTTACTTGTATAGTGACTGATTTCGGTGACTTGCCACTCGGCTGGGTGCGGGAGAAGATCCTGTTCCTTACTCGCTTTTACAAAGAGATTCCAGGCCGTTTGTATCTTTGGGTGAGGTTCCCGTTTAATTATAGTTCACAACTGACAATTGACTTGATATCTATTGTTTCCCTGGTCTCCCTCTGGTGTGTCTTGTTTGCGGTAAAAACCGTGCGATCTCCCCGTCACCCATGCATCATTACATCTGTCAGTTGCACCTGTGCCCCATATATAAACTACCTGCCACACTAATACACACTGCCACCCGTGGTCAACCTCAGATAGGCTCCACATTCACACATATAATACACAGACATAACTAATGGCTCCTACAGAAGTAGTGAATTTACTGTAGTCATATTATTGTGCTGAAATGATGAGTATTTTGACCAGAATGAGCGTACAGAGGGATGGCCGAAAAGTGGTTTATGTTTCAGTTGTGGATCAAAAAGTCAGTATGAAAGTTTTTATGCCTTTTACTGCCGGGAAAAAAAGTAACTGTTACTGACTTCATCCAAGTGACCATAGCGACCGTCCTCTCTTTAACTTCCATCCCTTAACCCTACGGGGGGTGGGTGAGTGATACTCAAAAGATCATTTTAGGTGGAGTATTGTACCACTTTAAGGCCTGGATGATGTTCTAGTGCTCAGTTTTTCTTATCTTTTTGCCAAAATGTTCGACCTTGGAAGCATCTGTTCACCGAGTATTTTCCAGTAGCTTCCAGATGGGCTGTTCAGACAGGCAGCTATGTATTTTTTTTATATTCCCCCATGAACATCACCTTTGTTTTCAGTTTTTTTTTTTCTTAAAAATAAATATTGTCAAGTGCACCAGATACCACTTTCCTGGGTTTCGCTGTCACCTCCTTTATAATCGTTTTGTACAGTGCTCTCCCTGCGATCCTTGGAGCCCCGTCTCCTTTCTGTCATGTATCTGCCTGATGATGGACACACAAGTCTTACTAGATGATGAAAAAACATTAGAAAAATTGTAAATGTAGCTTAAAGCGATAACTAAAATCAAGACTAAAAGGGGCATAGTTTTGCCTCTACAACATTGAATATAGGCCAACATATTTTTTATTCTTTTATTCCAGTGTTGAGGAATCTCTCCTGTTCTTTTTTCAGTGCCTTTTTCCAGCTTCCATGCAAAGAACAGCTGTTGTTCTGTCATGTCTTGAGTAGATTATTAAGTTATTTCTAGCCTTAGGAGTGTAAACAAGTCTTTCTGAGGTTTCTGAAATTTGGTTTGGGTATTCTTTTTTCACTTATCTATGTTACAAAGAGTAGACACTGTTGTTAACACAACGTGGAAAAGGGAAACAGTCACTGGCACAGTCATCATCCTAGAAGTTCCTATAGTTTTTCCCAAACTATAAATGTCAGTGTCTTCAGTAAGTACACAAGACATTACATTATTTGTGTTTCCTTTGTTTATCAGAGTTAATTTATCAGCTGTTAGACTTTATTTTAGGAGCACTCGATGCTGACGTCCAATTAAATCCATAGGGTCCACAAACCGTTCCTCTGTCTGTATGAGTTTGTATGTGTCCATACTTGCATCTTCCTGTATTGTACACTTTATATCCATATGTTTGTGTCTTCAGGACGAAAAAGAAGAGTGGCGTCGGTTCCAGGCGGACCTCCAGACGGCAGTAGTGGTGGCAAATGACATTAAGGTGGAGGCTCAGCAGGAGCTGCGTACACTCAGGAGGCAGCTGCAGGAGGAACAAGATCGCAGTGCAAAGCTTTCTACGGACCTTGAAGCCCTGCAGGGTGTCAGGTACCATTTCCACCATACTCCTTTTTTCTTTTCTTTTAAAGTTCCTCCCCACTCCACCAATCACCCACCTGCCGGCTCCCCTGTTTAGCATCGGGCTGCAGTTCCTTTCTCTCTGAACACAATGTGGACATGAGATACCTGCCAGAGTCTTGCCATATCCCCATCCACTGTTTTAAACATGTGACACAAACAGTAATATATTATCATTTTAACTCTCAAGAATCTCTTGCTTAAGAGGTTTCCAAAATGGTTATCTGTTGTCAAAGCAGGATAAAATGTTTACCTGGATGTGTTTAGAGTCCAGACATTATTGAGTTCATGTCTTGGTATTTCACAAGATTAATTCCTTGGGGTTTCAGAGTTTAGGTTTCTGGGATTTGGCAGACTCTGTTGGTAAATTAGCAGTCTCCTGCGGTATTTCTCTCTGTGTATTCTACTCCTTTAAGCTGCTGCCCTCTCTGTCTCCCTCTTCCACACTGAGCATTGCCCTGTAGTAACATTCAAACTTCACAATAAACTACAGAATATTTATTAGTGGAAATTATTATTATATGAGAAGGCAGAGAAGCTGCTTTAAAGTGTTTTACAATGCAACACAGAAGCCAGTGAAGCTCTGTCAATATTTCACGCCAATGTATCATGCTATTTAAGATTTGATGTAGTGTTGTTGCACTGTGGCCATGCAGTTATGTGATTGATTTACTTATAGAGAGCATTGCTTTGGTTTGTGTGTGGGTATATACTGTGTATATATAAGTGTTTTTGAGCGTGCAAATGACATGGTGTTTTTGACAGTGTTGTCCCCTTTCATTATCATGCCAGGTCAAATACTTCCTGTGGCAAAGTGTGCTTAGAGTTGCTACTGTGTAGCTCTCTGTTTATTTGTTTGGCCGGTCATGGTATCGTGCTTAAAGCAAGCAAATTATCTCTAAATGATTCTACTTGAAACCTATTCAGTCGTACTATATCACCTCACGAACCTCATGAGAGCAGTTTTAGTGTACAAGAAATATTTGGTTTAAAACCAAATATGACTCGTTAAAATTCCATGCAGTCCTCGTGAATTTAGTCTATTACTTTACTGGTTTGAGACCATGGCTAAAACAGCGAACTTTCCCCGAGATTAGCTGTTACGCTGCGTCCGCTCCCCACCTCCAGCAGCCCCCTGTGATGACCCTGTCAAAGATGCCCCTCTGACAAGCCTCCCTATGTAACGTCCAGGTGAGTTCCCTGCCCTGTCAGCCCTCTCTCAGCCAGCCTGCATCCCCTCCTTTGTGTGCTGCTGCTGCTGCTGCTCCTCACTGACCTTCCTCTCTGTGTTTGGCTTCGTGTTGCTGCTACAGCCTGTCTGACTGTCCGTCTTTCTGTATGCTGGCTGATTGCACCTTCAGGACTATCTTACCTTTCTGGTTTGCTTTTCCTCGTTCTTTAAACCTGCCGTTCAAGTAGATGTATCTGGTGCCACCTGCTGTTCTTTGAATGAATAATCCTCCTAAGATTTTGGTGCGATAGCAGGATGGGCTGCACGGCATGACTGGATTAAACTCATGCTATGCATCATGTGCTCAGATACATTTGCATAGCGTCTTTATCACCGAGTGAATTAGTCATACTAGACATTATGAGTGACCTTATTGATTCTATGATGTATGCATGGAACAGAGTTTATAAAAAAAAGTCCAGAAGTGCCCAGAGGTCTGCTTTTCATAATAGCAATGTTCAGAAGAAATGTAAGATCTCAGGATTTACTGCACATGTACAATGCACATATACAGGCATGTTTAAATACAGTATAAATTAGTTCATCTTCCTTCTTCTTTTCTTTTCAGATTAAGCAGCGGAGCCACTTTTGATACCAAGACGGCAGTAGAAGGGCACTAGAGAAGTGCCCTCCACCGCGTGAAGACAGTGTTATCGTTGCACTTATTTGCTTTCTGTGTCATTCAAAATGTAATGTGGTGAGCCAGGTCTCCTTCAAAGCCACAGTGATCAGTGTAGGTGCAGTACACAAAGAGTCTCGTGATACAGAGTCTGGCTTCATTTTCTTTATATGTTTTATGTAACCCTTTGAATAATAGTTCTGTATTTTTCTTTCTCAATGAATGTATTCTTTGTTTGTACATTTCTTGACCCGTGTTAAAGAAACGGAAGGCTCCTTTTCATACTGTGCAAAGCTGATTTGTGCCTTTTTAGAAAGTTGAGATGGTACAGTAGAGGGTAATAATAAAGCCCCAGAACAAAGTCACACTTAAGAATATAACATCAGAAAATCTCCATTTCAAGGCAAGAGCAATGCAGCAGAATTGAGTCCAGTTGATATTATTATAACAGTTGGCTCACGGTTGTCATACTTTTTCCTTATCAGTCAAATTACTTCCACTTTAGCCTCTGTCTGCTTACTTTAAAGCTTTACATTTATAATCTGTTGAAAAAAAACAAAAAAAACAACAACAACTTCACTTTAGTTTAAGATATAAGTTTGGTCTTTGTTACTGAAATGAAACTGAATGCAGTATCATTAATTAGCCAGTAGATGGCACTATGGAACACACAATTACCATACAGATGTCATCACTGTGGACATACTGGTATCATTTGCTCTCTTACTGTTTGTATATGTATTTTTGATGATTGCTATGTTCCTTCTTTTCAATCTACGGAGAAAATAACCAGGATGAGTTTGATGTCAGCCGTGCTGCCAAAATTAGATTTTCAGACTGCCACAAACAGCAGTACCTCAGAGTCATGTTTTACACTCTTCAAACGTACCAAAAGGTTAATGGTCCATTTTGACACACTAAATACTGTGCAACAGATTTCCACTGTCAGATGAGTTGAACTCATTTTCTACCCTTCCTCTTTTCAGCAACATTACTGACAAGTTAATCTAGAGTCAAACCCGTAGACTTTATAACTGAACCTCAAAAGGACACTTAGAGCTTTGATACTTGTTGATCAATCTTGAATCACTATTTTAAACATATTGAGAGATTTCTTCAGCATCCTTTTGGTCCTCATAGTGTGATGTTGCTCACTTCAAAAGATACATCACTTATCACATGGTTGATTTATTTCACCTTTGAGCCAAAACCATACATACTATCCTGTGTTGTTGTAGTATAACGGCATATTGCAGGATCTCAGGTTTCATTTAGAGAAGTCATTTTTATTAGAGAAATTCAATATTTGCATATTTTATGAAAAGCCATACTGTTCTACCAGATGATAAGGTACTGGTGCTCAAAGTGTAAACATTTGGATATGCTCAAAAATACCATCTAGAAAAAACCCAGATGGTAACGGTTTAATAGGTCATTTTCTGTCTATGGTAAAGCCATTTACTAAACAATACAGTTAATGTGTTGTTAATTTATTGTGCAAAGAAAGACTAGAAAGACTGGTTCTATGCCTGTGAAAGAATACATAAAAGTGTACCGTATATCTGTTTGACTGTTGCTCATTAGGCAAATGAATAAATGACATTACACCAGTCCAACTGTGGTTGTGTCTCTTTCAGTCGACACTCTTTGGAGGTGAGTTTAGTACAATGTTTAAGGAACAAATGATTTACTTGTCATTCATCACTGATAGATCCCCTCACTCTGTAGCCTTGAGTCCAATGTCCAGCGGGGGGCAGTGGGTACAAAGTGTCTTGATGACCGTTTGAATCTGCAGTTGATCATTGGTTATGGACAGCTCTTCAGTTCAAACTTTGTTCACACGATCTTGTCAATACACGGAGTAAACATCTTATTTTGAGAACATTCATTGGTACTAATGGACAGATAATCTCATAAAATAAATAGTAAAGTGAGGGGTTTTTGAGTCTCATCTCCAGTTGACAAATGCACATGCAGTCTCCTTAGATTCTCCTCTCCACAGGTGTATGCATTGTATACGTCTCTACACAGCAACCCTGTTCATTTTGTCTGTTAGGTCCCAAGGTGACGAGGTGAGGGTGTCCGACTCCGACATCAACCGTCACTGGTGCGGCATCTCCATGATCCCGACCACACCCTCCGACGCCAGTGGAGATGCCGACTCAGAGCCCGGAGCTACTGTCAAATCCCTCATTAAGTCCTTTGATACTGTTGGACAGAGTGAGCACTTCGACAGACACACACACACACACACACACACACACACACACACACACACACACACACACACACACACACACACACACACACACACACGGAATCCCAACACAGCAGTGTAACTATAGAGGAGAAAAGCTGGTGAGATCTCCAGCATGGATTTCTGTCATTTCTCGACAGCGAAGTCATGTGTAGTTCATTGTCTTGGAGTCTGTGTGGCCTGGGCTGACAGTGGACAGTGTCAACAAAAAGTGAACATTATAGGCATCATAAACATAGACTTTATGACAGAAGAGTTGTCTTGGCTCTCTTGGCTGTACAGGTGTGCCTAATAAAGTTGACACTGCAAATAATCAAATAATAAGTAAACAAGGCTACGAATCTGACCAACAAAATGAATGCCGACTGTGTGTACTGGGTAGTACAAACAGATTTTTTGTATGAAAAGAGTTATTGATGACCAAACATTTGAATGTTTTTTTGCTCCTGGTTTTAAATACCACAGTTCTCTCCTTAATTCTTTTTTTTCTTTCTTTTTTTTTCTCTTAAGCTATACTGAACGTCAGAGTCATTTTCTTTCTGCCTTACCGTTCTCTTTCTGTACAATAACCAGTGGGTATATTATCTGGTCTTTCAGATGGACCAGGGCACACAGTTCAAATGCATTCCTCTCCTAGAACCCCGCTGAGTGGGATCCCTGTACGCACTGCACCTGCTGCTGCTGTCTCCCCTATCCAGGTATACACAAGATAGTTTTCCTGTCCAGATGTAAAGAAAATAACTTCCTGCAAGTGATTCACTGTTTCACACTCTGATGTGATGAGATCTCTGTTCTGTTTTATATTCTTTTAGAGACACACGTACATAAAGCCACTGTCAAAGACATTGGAAAAAAGAATCAACCATGGAGAATTCTCTCATCATCATGGTATGTAACACAAATGTGGTTTTAGCTGGAACTCATTGTGTTTAATTTAGGGCCTCGCACACTGCTCTTCAATGCACAGCCAGCCAAAGTGCTTCTATGAGTCAGTTCTTTTATAAATGAGTAAGGCTGAAATGTTTACTCAGAGAGTTAAATCATGAGATAAATGAAGATATGTTATCATCCGACTTCCGTTGTTTTTGTGGGTAGCTTTATGGTTTTATTCTCTGGAAGCAAATACTGTGAATGTGGTGACTGAGCTCTTAAAATGTCTGCATCTACAGTCAACAGATGTTCCAGCTCCTCCATTTAGAAGTTGGCTGAGAAACATACAGTAACATGTCCACACCTATGTCTATAATGCATTATAAACATACTTATTGTGCGTCATAATCTTCAAATAGCATCGCATAATTATAGTTAAAAGCAGGGAGAAAATGTGCATGGGTGTTATAGAAAGTGTTACCATGTAGTATTTCAGTAAAACAGCAGGTAAAAAGTTTGCGTCACTTCCCTGATCTTACTTCCCCGCCCGCCTTCTCTCAAGCTGAGCCTTCAGCGCTCCTTACATCACGAGGTGCGTCATTGTGCCCAACGTGGCTACGGTACAGACCTGTTCAGGCAAGAGAGGGGCCCTATTGAAGAATAGGCTGAAAACTGAAGGTGACGGGGTATTCCTATTTAGGACCCGTGGACCATACTGGGACATTTCTTAGTAGATTTTAAAAATCTCAGACTTTTTATAATCAGTTCTATAGTTGCATGTATGAATTTGCTTTCCATTTCCAGTTGTTCTATTTCTCTTTTCAAAACCTGCTCTTGAATGTTTACACTCACCCATAAGTTTTGTTGCAGTCCTACTTTATGTAATGCATCTTAAAATATATTATGTTCCTCCGTTTCTGACTACTGCAGAGAAGTTGTCGGGCTGCGGGGAAGACCTGAAACCTAACAGCCTGATGAGGAAGAGCCCTTCTCTGGAGTCTGTAATCAAACCCCCCACCTCCCTCAGCAGCCGCACAGCATCCTTCAGCTACAACCGAGGCAACAGCAAACTCAGGTGGGCTCACCCAAATGATTTTGTCCGATTCACTGGGAGACCATTCCACTTGTTTAGCTGTACAGGTTTCATTGGAACCAGTGAAATAACATGAACAACCTTCCTTAAACAGCAAAACATTTGTTTCCTTTAGTTTAAAATGAGAATATATATGTGACTTCTCTACATGCAACATGATTGTCGGTTGAAATACGCAGGAAATCCGACAGAAATGCAAGTAGAATGTTGTGAAACGAGGTTTGTGCTCTCTTTAACACATATGCAATCGCACACACATGATCTGACTAACGCAAAACTGCAACAAAACAGACAGTGGAATGATAGTAATGACTTCAAAAACAGTTCTCCATTTTAGTGAAACAGAAGTTCCCCCTTCATTCCTTAATGACAGGTTTTGGTGTTAATGTCACTATTACTTTGCAACATTGTAGGCATTTTAAGTAACAACATAGTGTACTACAATACAGTTTTAAATATTCAAGTCCCAGTTGAGAGACTTTGGAGTTGTACAACTTTTATTGCCCACAGTGTTGACACAGATGGCTTTAACACAGAAAATGGAGTTCGGCTTATCAGAAAGGGAAGAGGGACGGACAAAAATATTCCATCTTCTGACCTCTGGCATTACAGGCATGTTCCGTACAAACAAAACCCTCAGCTTCAACCAACATATTATGTACTGTTGACATTAATAAACATTACTGTCAGTGTCACTGTCCAGCCGCACCTCTTCTTCCTCTGGTATCATGACATTATTGAGTTATCCATCTATCTATCTATCTATCTACGTGTTTAACTGCTCTCCCATATTAACATCTTTGTACATTATTAATGTAAATGCGTGCATCCATCCATCCATCCATCCATCCATCTATCCATCTATCCATCTATCTACCTGTTTAACTGCTCTCCCATATTAACATCTTTGTACATTATTAATGTAAATGCGTGTAACCGTATTGCCGACCTTCACGCAGGCCTTGTCTCTCAAACAGCGGATCAGCAGCAGGACATCCCCGTGTTTGGTGTGGTTTCAGGCTTATGTCATGATATAGCTAATCTATCACTGCTGATGGACGTATACGCTTATCAGCCCTGTCCGAAAGAATTGCTTCGGACAGGGCCTTGCTGCTTCTGGCCTTGCGGCGCCTTAAACAGAGAAATAATGAATTTAACAGCAGAGCTGCTGTGAGATGTGAAAGGTTTACCACGCTCAGATCAACGGCCATGTCTCGTGGTCTTCCCATGGCCTCAGCTCCACACAACCCCCCAGGGAGCAGACCCCCTGAATACAACTTCAGATAGGCATTTAACCAATCTGTTGTATCACTTTGTCATTTCTGTGTCCTATGATGATGTGCAATCCGTATACTGTATATACATATGTAAGCATGAGCACATGGAGATGGTATTAAGTAAAAACAAACAGAAACAAATTGGAGGGAGGGAGGGAGGGAGGGAGAGATGGATGCTAAAACCAGCCTCCCACATCCCACACTTAAAGCCAAACTGAACACTGAGCTGTGTATTGTTGGCTTCACTCCAAAGTAATCTTGAGCCAAATCTAGATTCAACACAAATACACTGAACTGCAAAGACGCTTCAATCTTGTGATGATAACATATAACACCAGATCAAATAACAGTTTTTTTTGCTGATGAGGGAACATTTGGAAATTAGATTAACTATGTCGGTAAGTAAAGTAAAGGAGTATCAAATTATTGTGTAAATGGATCACTTTAATTCTTTGATACTAGAACGTAATTTCTCCATCATGGTACGTTCTGTGCAGACCATTATACAATATCATCCTTTCATTATGCATCTATGTTTACAGTGTTAGGTTTTAAGCTGTAGACTTAATATTAATGCTCCATATATCCATATTATTTGAAGACATCATATTTAATAATCTTGTTATCATAGTTTGATGCACAATGTTAGTGGTCATTTTCTTTTGCATTATATTGTTGTTTTCCGCTGTTTTCCCTCTGGTGTGTAAACAGGACTGCTTACCCTTTTTAACTTTCCTGATCTAAATAAAAACAAGCAATATTTACAAAATAATAAGGGGTAACATTTATAGCTCCCTGATGCACCATGATACCATGAGCACAATGGGAAACCTGGAAATAATCAAGTGTTTTTACATCAAGACCACTTAGGAACTAGGGTCAGACATACTAATTACTTTTACACAGGATTCTTTTCAGGAAGAATGTTAACTTAACTGTACACATTCTTATTCTATATGTAATGACTTACAGAATTTGTATTATTATGACTTAATGACATTGTAATCGTTCCTCTCTCTCTCTCTCTCTCTCTCTCTCTCTCTCTCTCTCTCTCTCTCTCTCTCTCTCTCTCTCGCCCTCGCCCTCTCCCTCTCTCTGTGTGTGTGTGTGTGATTGCTGTTTGTGTTCCCCTGGTGACAGTGTGGAAAGAAAGGACCCCTTGGCTGCACTGGCGCGGGAGTATGGAGGATCTAAGAGAAACGCTCTACTGAAGTGGTGCCAGAAGAAAACAGAAGGCTATCCGGTAGGGATCCCAGGCCAGAGACCTCTCTCAAATACAAGGCGGGCTCCAGTCACTTTCGCCCCCTGCTTTTCTCTGCTACGTTGTTCAGCAGCTTTATTTTAGTCTTGTCAGGTTTTCATTCAAAAGTGACATAGATAGATAGATAGATAAATACTTTATTAATCCCGCAAGGGGACATTTTTTCGGTACAGCAGCATTTTTACATAAGAAATGAACCATTTTTACATAAGAAAAGAACAATATATACAAAAATAGAATAGAAGAAGAAGAAGAAAAGAAGAAAAATGCACAATATATAAAACAAATAGAATAGAATAATAATAATATTAAATTAAATTAACTAACAAAACAAAACAGTAGTGCAAAGATGTAGCCAACAACAGTCACGGTGCTATAGTTGGGTGACATATGACAGCTCCCACTCCCTCCCTTTATATTCCATCGATGGAGCTTTGGACTGTCTATGCCATCGGGTTCGATAGTTATTTCAGTTTCTTTTTCGCCAACACTGAGGTATTAGACTGTAGTCAGACATAACTGTTTGCAGAGCCACCATTCACCCACCTGTCATCTCACGGTATAAAGTGGCACAGAGGTAATGGAAACAATGATGCAAAGCACTCAATGTACTGACACACTGGATTTATACAGGTGTGAATTTATATAGCCCTGCTTGTTTTTATGCATGTCCATTTGTTTATGCATTGTTATTGTGTCGTGTCCCCATCTGTGTTCCCTGTGTCCATGGAGCCAAGTGCTGACAATCACCTGGCTTAGCTGCTCCCCTAATACCCAGTTTAAGGAGCCCATTGAACCTAGTGGGATTAGAGATTTGTAATCATCATGTTTGTGTGCCAGATTGCCAGCTAGCTAATGCTAAAACTCTTACCGAAAGGCAGACTGGTCCCAACCTGCAAAAAAAAAAAAAAAAAAAAAGGAAAAGGAGTCATTTCAGCCCTTTATAGCTCTGTGGCTTGACCAAGTATGAAAAAGCACAGGTGTCGATAACTGCTAAAAATAGACCCAGCGTTGCCAGTGATAAATGCTCTGAATAATAGGATGAGTTGTCGGATCAATAGTTCCTATTTCTCAAGCACAACGCTGCTCAGTGAACTTTGAGTCACCCTCCCTTCATCTGAGGTTGGCTGTTTGATGGCCACACAGGGCAGTGTTGGTAAAACACGCACAGAAAATCACCTGTGATGGAAATATCTGACCAGATGAGATAAAACTGCTGTTGAGCAACAGACAGTCTGATGATCTGCCGTCATAAGATGACGGGCCTGTATACAGACAGCTGTGGCTCACATTGTTTAGATTTGTACAGTCCTTTGTTAATGACACTGGCTTGCAACGAAAGGTCACTGGCTCAGTAACCATTTCCACCACCAGCCTCATGCTTATGTACTTAAGAACTTTCAAAGTGCTCCAGAGGAAAACTCACAAGAAACTTAATTATATTAGTAGACAATGTAACGTAAAGTAATTCAGCTCATTCGGAACAAAGACAGAGGCAAATATTTTCAGTATGCAAATTCAAGTTGTTAAAAACATGTTTTTAAAAGAGATTAAAAAGGCTTAACAAAGTCATGCGGCCTGATGTCTTCAGGCATTTTAAGTTGCCCTGGGTAAGAGCACCAGCTAATAGTCATATATATATATATATATATATATATATATATATATATATATATTGGGCTTACATTAGAGAAGTTTGAAGCAGAGAAGATTTGGCATTTTAGTTTGTTGACAATTCATTCTCTGTTGATTGATCAATAATTGCTAATATTGATTGATAGCGCTGCAGCTGTCCAGGTGAAACTAATTTTAAATAGTGGACTTGTTAGGTATACTTTAATCTACAAACCTGTGTCATATTTTATTGGTTCATCATATGTTTTGTGTGTAAAATCGTACTATGCCAAATATATGTGTTAAATCAATGTAGGGCAGTAGACGTGTAGTAGTAGCATTGAATTAAAAATACTCTAGTTAAGTACTCAAAGTGCTCAAAATTGTGCTCAAGTATAATACTTCAGTAAATGTGAGGAGAAACTTTCCACTGCTGCTTAAATGCAAACGGACTCTTGTTAAATAGTAACCCAAATGGAATTGCAAATCTCAGTTCAGTTCAGGACAGTTGGGTCCAGCGACATGAAACCCTCAATGGAGCCTCATTTCCATTTAAGTATGGAATCTATGATCCCCTCTCACAAAGGGCTTAGCAACACAGTGTGATTATTTGCAAGTATCAGGAATGCAGTAAGAAGATTTGGCAACTAGGAGAGTTTCAGTCTGTGGCCTAATCAGTCCCCTCCTGGAGTAACGGTTCCTTCATTCGAGCTGGCATCCTTCGTGTGTGTGCCTTTTCTCCAGGTGTGCCATGTGCCTGACCTGTAATTGGATTAATTCACATACTATAGGGCAGTTAAGCATAAATACAAAATTCTATTTTTAGAACAAGTGTGACTGCAGTTAATCATGATGCATATATATTTGCATATCTAATTAATTTCTAATGAATATGAGTTTCCAGCGAACTTGTGGCTGGAACTTGTGTTTTTATATCTGTCGATATATGGAACTTCTTAATATTATGTAACACACTGGATTATGGTGCTCAGAATGTGAGGTACAGTATACGACATCAAGCACAAAGGGGTAGATAAACAGAAGCAGATGAGTCAAAGATGCCTCTACACGTTGAGACATCTGAGATGTATTGAGCAAAAGATTTTCCCAAATATTTTGTACATACATTTGAGTTTCCCAGCAGAGATAAATGAGAGCGGCTGTTTTTGACCTCTTGGGATGTTTGCTTTTTATGGTGAATTCCAGCACCTTCCACGGGGATTTCAGATTTCTAGAATGCGTGGATATGCGCTGTATGTTTGCACAGTTGAGTGCTCTGGTCTGGCAAGCTTAAGCAAAAGGCTACCGTCACTGTTCAATGTCTGGTGAAAGGTCAGGCTGTTACGGCGTTATGAGGCCACCGTCCACATGGAAGCCACTAATTACAGGCCTAAGGGCCGGAGACCGTCTGATCTGTCACACAGTTTGTAGCTCCAGGACAGAACCACGGTCGCCTGAAATCCAACGACATCCAGGTTGCCTGCTTTGTCTTTCTTTCTCTCCGTCATGCTTGTGTTCTGCTCTGATAAAGGTCAGGGGGGTTTAGTTTTGTCAATACACCAATATGCAGTTTGCAGTTCCTCTCTTCTCTGCCGTGAAGTAAGGTCAAAGAGGTAATAACTCAACACTAATTGGCTCTTAAGTTTGGAGTGACCCAGTTGTAATTTATGCTTGGCCTCTTCAGGCTACATTATTAATGGTCACTTGGAAGAGGCAGCTGTTTACTTTGATAACCAGCTCTTATATCGTGCTCATCTACCAGCACGGAGCCAGAAATGCTGCTGTGTGAGCCGGGGACAAAGCCGACGGGGTCAGCCATGTGCCAGTTGTTATTGCAGGCCCATTGTTGGCGGACCTGTTGGTCAAACAGCAGCGTAATTAAAGTGAAACAGAAAACCGGTGCTATTGTGAGCACGTCGAGAGGTTATTTGATGTTTAGATGCAAATAGCTGCCGGGGGCACAATAAATCTGTGTGATTATAGCAGGACACAAAGCCTGGTGTCACACTTGGCCTGTTTACTGTGATCAATAAAGGGATGAGAGAGATGAGTGCTTGTTCTCATCACATGGAGGAGATTAAAATAGACGACAGTTTAGGTTGTGATGGACTAAACCAAAAAACAAGAATGAAGTGTCACCTTGTTGATCCATGTGTAAGGTGTGATTCTGCAAATGCATGCTTATCTTCCTCTTTCATGCATAAAGGAGACATGGGGGGAAAAAACATGATGAAAGCAGTAACCATGGCCTACGTGCCTTAAATTGTGCATCCTCTTGAGCCATGTGTGTATGTTTGTGTATATGTGTGTGCGTGTGCGTGCACGTGCGTGCGTGTGACCGACCGACCTCGGGATCCAGCGAAGATGGAAATAAGTCGTCGTGGTTGAATATCTACGTTGCGCACGCACGTGCGTGCGTGCGTATGTGTTGGTGTGAACATAGTCTGCCATATGGATCTTGTCCCTGGACGGACTGTAACCACAACACGGTTAGGGAAAGAAAAACACACATGGATGGATAGGATGACTAGGATGACTGTGCCATCACCATGGAGAAGAACCCTTATACCCCTGAGGGAGAATTTGGTGTATGAAGGGGTGTGTTCACTTAACCATAGCCCAGTAACGCAGAAGTCCTGAGAGCAGTTGAATACGTGACCTGTGTAAAACACTCACAACGGGGAGGATGTGATGTCCATCAAGCTCCGACACTACAAATGTCAGATTCTGGGAAAGACAGATCGATCGGTGAAGACCTTAAGCTCACTGTGATTGACTCTGCCCCGTGGGAGAGAAGGGGCCTCTCACAGGAAATTGGTATTCACAAGGGATTCTGTGCACGTCAGAGCCGGATTGGACTCCGACTTGAAACACAAGACCGCTTTTAAAGAACTTCTGTTGAGCTGGTTTTCAATGCTGTGAGTAAGATCTGGCTCAAATGAGCACGTTGCACGTCAATAAAGAGCCAAAGCAAAACATCTGGGTTTTGCTCCCAAGAAAAAACTTCTCATTGACATTTATTACTAATCACACAACTAAAAATCTAGCCTGTAACGGGATGTTTTGTGACTTTTATATGTCCACGACCTTTTCCTGCTCTCAAAGTCTCAAAGTCTTTACATTGTGGTTCGATACCAGCCAGATTACAAGGCAGTGTGACCTCAAAGCAAGCTGTACCATTTTCATATCTAATTTAGAAGTTTTTAGTAGCAAAATCTCTCTCTCTCTCTCTCTTTTTTGTGTAAAAACATTTGAAACCTTAATTGGAAAATATCCACACATTTGTCAAAATGCCTTCTAATTGCGGTTCAAGTTTCACAAAAGTGGCCATTTTTGGCCTCGTTCAGTGAATAAAGGGTTTCTAGAACATCTGGTCAGTTGGAAAACACTCCAGCCTCCTACTGTATATTTATCAGGCTCTTTGATGTCTTAATTTAGGACAGCTCCGGACACTTTAAAAAAAAAAAAAAAAAAAAAAAAAAAAAAAAATTCTCAATTAACCATAGAAGCCAAACCAAAATAAATAAGCTGTTTGTTCAGGATGGGAACAATGAGCAAAGGCTCTGAACATGAGGCTCAGCTGGGCCTGACAGAGCACAGCTCATCCGGCCACGTCTGGGAAACTCACACACACACACGCACACACACACGCATGCACACAAAGCCATTGAAGAGACAGGAATGGACCCCAAAGCGAGTGTGGAATGGAGGTCAGACATCGAGGAGTGGAAGAGGTTTGGAGTTCAAAGAGGAGCCATTAATGCATATTTCAATAATGTAGGATTATCAGTCATGATGCTGAGAGTGAGATCATCAGTGTAAAATAACAGAAGACAGTTAATAAATGTTTTTTTTATTCCTCAAATCATCAGTAATCATGATAACTAAACAATATCTGGTTCAAATGAATAGAAACTTGAGGTTTGCCTGGGCTTAAGTGCAAAAAAAAACAAACATATGGAGTAACCCTGGACATCTTGACAAGTGGGTGTGCTAAAGGTTATGTCTGATTTGAAGACTTCGAATCAGATGAGACAATCGACAGTCCAGAGGTCCAGGATGTGTACAGCCCAGCTCAGTAGAAGGACTAGAGGCAGGGGGATCACTTTTCAACACGATATACCGGTGATGTATGATACATAAATTCCAATTAGAATTGAGTTCAAGAGTAAAAAGATAAATCAACAGTCTCCTTTAGATAATAATAATAATATAAATACAGACTACGTTGTTATCGTAGGTGAACATTTTCCACCAAATGTAGATCTGTCATCGAGCATCAGTGCAGCTGGACTGTGCCCTCTTCAACCTGTGTCGCCCTCCCCACTCTTCATCCTGTCATGTGTGCAGAAGACATCCATTAAATCCATTATAGACAGGATGAGTGTATGAAGAGCAGCGCTATCAAGCTCCACCAGCTCTGTGACCTTCCCTGTTGCCCTGTCTGTTTCTCCATAGTCTGGATTCTCCAATGCCTGGGCTTTCAGCCCGTCATTGCACATGACTGTGATTCATTGCATGGTACATTAATGGCGTTCTCCCCCCTCCCCACCCCTCTCTCTGTCTCTCTCTCTCTCTCTCTCTCTCTCTCTCTCTCTCTCTCTCTCTGTTACTCCATTTCAAACTTTATTTTCACATTTTTCATTTTTTTCTCTATTCTTTCTGTTATCTGTCTTTTTTTCCCTCATATTTCATTCTTGGTCGTTTGTCTCCGTGTCGAGAGCTCAATGTTGCAATAATGGCACGTTGACATCAGTGTTCCAAGTGTCATGAAAGCCTGACAGCAGAGGGGCTTAACTCCATGTTTCTGGAAGAGACACCAGTACAGTAGCTTTACATGTGGCAGCAGAGTGCACACACACTTAACTCCCATTGCTGCACACAGTGTTAAATTGCTGTCGGTGTTGCTTTCAGTGCTTGGCTCGTGTCCAGCTCGTCTGTGAATTCCATCTCTAAATGGTTTACAACAGAGAGCTTATGCTGCCCTTGGTCTTTAATGTCCTCTGCAGCTTGAGTCCCGTGTCGGCTTGATTAATCGATTAACTGATTAATTGATTGACAGAAAAATAGCCATCAACATTTTTGACTATCAACTAAATGTTTAAGGCATTTTCTCTTAAAAAAAATGCTTAACATTTGCTGTTTTCATCTTCACTTTCACTTGCTGATTTTCTCTGTTTTCTATCATTGTCAGCTTAATATTTTAACTTTAACTTTCAACTTATTTGAAGACAGCATCTTTGGTCTGGGAGAGTGGACACTCTTTTCTGACCCGATAGTAAGAAATAATCATTAGGCATGGCCCTGTTCGCATGTTTTGTGAACAATATAGAAAGTAAATATTACATTAAATCTATACAAACATCCCACCACTTTTTCCTTTCCACGAGCAGTTTCTACAGTAGCTGCTTACATTTTGCTGCTTGCTTTTAGTGACGTCGGCGAGATCTTTCAAATAAGCTGTGTCTTTCTTGTGCACCATTAAAAGGCAGAGGATCAGTTCTGTAGCATTGGCCCATTCTAGTCTGGCACATCTTTGTCTACATTTTGTTACCTGATGAAACTTTCAAGGCTCATTTTCCCTTGAAATGTATCTACTGATGCTACCACAGAACTTATCTGCTTCCCACTTGGAGGCAGACCAAAGCAAATATAAGCCTGTACAGATCAACTTGACATTAACTCTTTTTCCACCCTGTTCAGTCATCCTCTGTCCAATCCCCTGCTTCTCTCTCATATATTCTCTTTCTCTGAGCCCTAAAAAGCCACGGCTCTGCCTTTTGTGCCGAGTGAGACGCTTCCTGTCGCTTGATGCTGTGTTTGCTTTTCTGAGCCGGCTCCCAGAGAGCTGTTGTTGTCCACTGCTGTTTTAGCATTCATGCCTCTCCCTCTTTTTCTACCCCGAACGAAGCCCAACCCCCACACACAACCCCTTTCCTCTCCCACTCCGACCCTGAACTCCAACCTACCTGCCCTGGCCTGGATTAGGGCATCGGTTCGCCTCAGATCACCCAGACACACACTCTTACACGTAGAAGTACAAACTGCACTCTGCAGCATCTCTTACCAGCTTATTTCTCATTGTCTTTCTTGGTTTCAGAGTCTCTGGGGTCTGTTCAACCCCTATCACTCCCTCTGTGAGTGTGTGTGTATGTCAGTCTGCACTAGAAGCACACACACACACACACACACACACAGTGCTAATAGTGATGTTGATGAGCCAGCTAAGAGAGACACGGGGGGAGTTATGAGAAGAATGTGTGATGACATGACTGCACAAGTCTGCCCTCCAGACATAATAGACGGGCATTGACTGATGGAGAGGAGACTCTCAGCCTCTGCTCTACCATGAAAGCATTAGATGACCAAAATGTTATCTGCAGAATAGAGATCCCTTTTGGGTTTGATGTAAAACATTGCTATTAATTCATACTGTAGTACATGCTGGTATCAAGGTTTTTTTTTGTATATAATGATGGGGCTTTTCTTCAAAAATATTCTTTTGTCATTGTTTCCCTTGTTATAATCATAAGTTTGTGCGTGTGCAAACAAAGCGTGAGCCCAGGCCTATGCGTCCTAATGGCTTCATTCAGATGAACCAGCTGCTCCCATTTTAACTAATCAGATTTAAGGCTCATAGGTGCTCGCTGGCATGATATGAGGCATATTCAGTTTCAGATTTAGGAAGATGTTTGACAGTAACATAATTCAATATTTACTGTATCTTAATATAGAAAAAACATTGCATCATTGAACATTACATTTGAAAACCTTTAATAAGTCTTTGAATGGACAGCCATGCTAGCAGCAGTGGCTACTCTAACAGGCAGGACACGCCTCTCACCTTGAAACTACAGCAAGTGTTAAGGTGAGGTAACTGCTGTCCATAACGCCAAAGCAGACGAGTGAAAGCAATCAGAAATAACAAATCTGTCAACAGTTCACAGGGGCTCAGGGGATAGTTATTACTGCAGTGACTTAAAGCTGTTAATTCTTGTCCTGCTGTTTTTCCCACCCTATCAGGTAAAAAACTACATTCCCCATTTATGGATCAGTCACTGGTTAGATTAGCTCTGGTTCTCAGGGCAAGCATGGAAGACCACTGGCTTAGAGCAACAGTAAATAACACATTGCTTTTCCAATCTTTAGCATCTCACGAGAGCCAATGCTTTGTGTACAGACACACAGATGTACCCAAAGATATTTTATGCAATGCAGTTTACCCCAAACAATAAAAAAAATTTCTAATCCCTTTTTAGCAAGTCTTTAACACACATTAACGCACATTCAACTTTCTGCTTTTTGCAGTTTTGTAACACTACAGCAGGTCTTCTTCTGTTATATCTAGAAAGACACAACTCAGTTCCCAGCTGTGGCTGTACCACGCACATCTGCATGCCCCTAAATATCAATGGAGAAGCAATTTAATGCAAACAATTCAATTCAATTCAATTCAATTTATTTTTGTACAGCCCAAAATCACAAATTACAAATTCTCCTCAGAGGGCTTTACAATCTGTACACATACGACATCCTCTGTCCAGGACCTCTCATCAATTCAGGAAAAACTCCCCCAAAAAACCCTTTAAGGGAGAAAAAGGGAAGAAACCTTCAGGAGAGCAACAGAGGAGGATCCTCTATCAGGATGGACAGAAGTACAATAGATGTCATGTGTACAGAATGAACAGCATAACAGAGTTACAACACGTTCAATTCACATGACAGAAATGATTCATGTAATAGTAGCAGTAGGTGTCGGGGAGGACCCCAGCAGGACGCAGAACCAGGGTCCAGATTTAACCACGATCCATAGAAACTTAGGGCTTTCAGTTAGCACACACCGGGCCACAATCAGAAAATAGAGTAATAATATGTAATACATCACTTTTAGCAATGCTAGTGGCTTAGCTACAGGGACAGTACTGTTGGGATTTAGGTCGGATTTATCTCGACAACTATTGAATGGTTTGTCAGGACATTTTGTACTGACATTCATGGTCCTCAGAGGATAAGCTCTAACTTCTCCTATAGCATCAGCATGAAGTTCATATTTTTGTTTCTTAGTGAAATGTCTCATCAGCTGTTGAATGAATTGCCATGAAATTTGGTACAGACATTCATCTTCCCCAGAGGATGAAATGAAGAGTAATCTCTTTGGTGATCCATTGGCTTTCCATATAGTGCCATCAACAGGTCAAATTTTCTATATGTTGAATCCTCGTTTATGGCCAAATACCTGCACACTAATGGCATTCACATCGACCTCAGCTATACTTTGTGCTAATTAGCAACTGTTAGCATGCTAATACAATAAACTAAGATGTGAACTTTACAGTATACCTGCTAAACATCAGCATGTTAGCATTGCCATTGTATGCATGATGCTATACTATACATATACTTATTTTTATGAGATGTGGAAGTTGCATATTGTAGCTTTTGTTAAGAGTCTCTATTGCTTTAAAAGTAGTAAAAGTAATAACATAGTATTAATAAGAAAATATTTCATAATAACATGAAAAATATCTTGTTATAATGTGAAAAGAATCTCATAAAAACCAGAAACTGAGCTTTTTTGGGGGTTATTTTGGCAGCAATACCTTTCTGTATTTAATTTTCTTTGAGTATTTCCACCTATACTCGATGGACCAGGATCTGAACTCTGTAACTTCCCCTGGTTCAACTGTGCAAGATATGGGAGTCCTGTGGCGGTTAGCCCCATTCCCCAAGCTTATGAGATTGATAAATGAGAAGACACCGGAAATAACTTATCTATCTAACAGTGAGCTGCAATGCCAAACAATGGTCCAGAGGTTGTCTTTCCTCCGAACTCTCTACTCTTATCAGGCCTTCAATATGCTGTAAACAGAGTATGGGCTGACGATGCTCTGTAAATAGCAAACACACGCACGCACATACACACACACACACACACACACACACACAAACAAAAACACAACAGACTGGACATGCTGCTATGCACGTTCCTCTCACAGAGGAGAGATCAGAAAGAGCATTGGAGGCTTAATTGGGATCCAAGAAGAATAACCTCCCAACATCCTCCGAGGGAAACATGACCCAGAGCAGCATACAATAGCATTCAATTTTGATCGTCATTTTGTTTCCTGTTGTTCTATGACTTAATGGCTTTTTTCATGGCCTGTTCATGCTGTAAAGAGGCTATTTGCTCTCTAACACAAATTATGCGCTCTTTAAGCTCATTATCATTATGTGATATTGATTTTGACTTGCCTGTAACTTCTATGTTTTTTTCCACTGCCCTTTGTCTCCTCTTCTTTGCTGTCTACAGAATATTGATGTGACCAACTTCAGCAGCAGTTGGAGTGATGGCTTGGCTTTCTGTGCACTCTTGCACACATATCTGCCCGCCCATATCCCTTACCATGAACTCATCAGTCAAGATAAGGTAGGAAATTACAGGAAGATTGCACACACTCAAGTCCTATCTCACACTAGTCTCAGTCTTAACAGGTAGGTCAGTGCCTCACCAGCATGTCAAAAGTGCAACTTAAGCACACCAAAGGGATCGGAAACCAATGTATCGATGGAAGGGACGCACACATACAAAATGTTTGATGCACACGCTCTCTCCTCATACCTTTAAATGTAGTCTTTCCTTACACACATACACACACACACATACAAAATGTTTGATGCACACGCTCTCTCCTCATACCTTTAAATGTAGTCTTTCCTTACACACATACACACACACACACACAAAATGTTTTATGCACACGTTCTCTCCTCATACCCTTAAATGTAGTCTTTCCTTACACACATACACACACACACATACAAAATGTTTTATGCACACGCTCTCTCATACCCTTAAATGTAGTCTTTCCTTACACACATACACACACACACACATACAAAATGTTTTATGCACACGCTTTCTTCTCATACCCTTAAATGTAGTCTTTCCTTACACACATACATCTCCATTCACCAGATCTAAATGCTTACTTGCGTGTATATTTAGATTCAGTTATCACTGGATTGTGACCCGCACATACTTTTATTAATCATGTGCAAACTCAATGGTTTCTTATCAGTTTGTACCAGAACAGTGAGGTCTGACATAGTTTTAACTAGTGTTAACTTAAATAAATGTCAAAAAAATGTCATGGTATAGTATGTCAGAATGAATGTTATAGTATAGTTTGTCATAAAAAGTTCATGGTATAGTATATCATAAGAAATGAATAAAGTAGTATGTCATACAAATTATAAATAGTCCGAGAATAGCATTTCATGAAAATGTGATGGTATACTATGTCATAACAAAACGTCATTGTATAGTATGTCATAAACCGTCATAGTATAGTAAGTAATACAAATTATTTATTATGCAATTTTTTTATTGCATAGTATATAGATAACGTTGTCATGTTGTCACTGTTTGTATGTAAGTCACAGTATGGTGTGTCATCAAAACATCAAGGTATGTGATTCACAACGCTATACGGATGTCTAAAAAAAAGACATTAAAAAGTTATAGTTAACCATGTCAAAAAGAACCGTAAAAAAAACCTATGTCAGAAAAAAGTCCTAGTATAGTATGTTGAAAAAACGTCATAGTATATTGATAAAAGTCATAAAAAAAAAAATGTTATGTCGAAATAAGTCGTAAGCCGAAAAAGTGCATAAAAAGTCATAGTATAGTATTTTTACAAAACTCAGTGTAGAATGTCGAAAAAAAGTTATTAAAAAGTCATAGAAAAGTACGTAAAAAAAAAAAGAAAATCCTAAAAAGATAGTATTGCATGTCAAAATAAGTCATAAAAAAGTAATAGTTCCGTATGTCCAAAGAACTCTGTTATATTATGTAAAGTAATTGCCATAGTGTATCATGTCATAAAAATGTCATGGTGTAGTATTCCTTAAAACTGTTCCTAGTATAGTATTTCATTAAAAAAGTCCTTGTATAGTTTGTTTCAAAAATATCATAAAAAGGCATAGCATCGTACGTCATAAAAGTTCAAAGTGAAATATGTCATAAAAAGGTTATAGTATAGTATGTCAACAGGCCTGACATACGTCACAAATGAGTCATATCGTTGTGAGCGTGTAACGCTGAGTGGAGGACAGAGACATCTCTCTGAATAATTCAATAGAGCCCTGTTGGCTTTAATAACTCTTGCTGAATGACTTTTCCTGAGGCCCAAACACACCCAACCTCTTCCCAGTCTAATTTGTTCTTCCAATAATCCCATTACTGCCCTTCTATGCCCTTTAACATAGATGTTTTTAAGCAAACAATGTGACAGTTGGATTTATATTTTAGGTTAAAAAAATTGGGGGGGAGATTATTCTACAGCTACAATTAATTGTAATCATTCATGATGTCTAGTGTCTGTTTTGACTTCTAATTTTCTTTCTGTGGAGAAGTGACTCTCAAGACTCAAGTTTCATAAGGAGAATTAGGGCTAAATTTAAAGGAATTTAGTTAATGGGGATGTTAATTAGGTTCACAGTATAGCTTTACATTTATTAAATAAACATAATATCATAATAACACACTGAAAGGCTAATTCAATTCAATTTATTTTGTATAGCCCAAAATCACAAATTACAAATTCTCCTCAGAGGGCTTTACAAGCTGTACACATACGACATCTTCTGTCACAGAAGTACAATAGATGTCATGTGAACAGAATGAACAGCATAACAGAGTTACAACACATTGAATGAATATGACAGAAATGATTCATGTAATGAGAGCATAGTAGAATAATAATGATAATAGAAGCATTAATCGTATTGACCATACTAATTGCAATGTAACTAGAAATAATGATAATAGCAGTAGGTGTCAGGCAGGACCACAGCAGGACGCAGGACCAGGGTCCAGAAGCAACCACGATCCATACTAATGCAAACAAGCTGAGGCTTACATATGTTTGGACGGTCTCTTGGGTGTCTGGAGCATGTTTATGTATTTGTTGCCGTTCAAACCTCCATGTGTGGTGTTGCAGGATGACGGGCTGCAGGGAGGGTCACAGTGTCTGAACACCAAATGATTTGTTTTTCTTCAGGACCGGAATCTGACCCTGGCTTTCCAGGCCGCCGAGAGCATTGGGATCAAACCCTCTCTGGTGAGTTGAGCTGCCACAGACCTCACACACACACACACACACACACACAAACACAGATGACACAGAGAGATAACACAGAGAGATAACGCAAAAGGACCCTTTGATTAGACAATTGGAAACAGCACATTTTGATTTACCAAACTTTCAGGATGTGAGATGCCCCACAGCCTTTTAATCTGACCATTTTTCCTCCTTACAGTCTTGAGCTTAACTGTGTTACCGAGTCATTTCTTGCTGGATTGCCTTGAGCCAACCACTGCGTGCTGTAAATGTATGACACTTTGCATCAAGAGAAAAACTAACCTAATTCATAATTCTGTTACAATTTGACTTTGACTGGCTTAGTTGGTTTGTAAAAACATTAGCATCTCTCCTTAGAAATGACTTATGTGAGCATAAAATCCTGCTTAATCGCATTCTTGCTGAGAGATTGACAATAGATACCTCTGTCATATCTGTCATATCTGTCAAATCTGTCAAATACAAAGCTAGAGCCTGGAAACCATTAACTTAGCTTAGCATAAAGACTGGAAGCAGGGGTAACCGCGAGCTTGTCTCTGTCCACAGGTTAAAAAAAAGCACCGGTAAAGATCACAATGCGTACAGACACTAGCATCTATGAGGGGACATAAATATGTGAACACCATTTTCATCGAAATCCTTCAAAAACGTTGCAAATAAGCGTACAATATTTCCCCAAATGTCTTTTAAGAACAGTATTTTCAGGGTGGATTTTTCCTTAAAACTGTAGAAAACATAACATTTAAAATAACATATTGAATACTAGATAAGAAACAATCAAGAAGTTAAAGTTATATTGTTTGTTAAAAGCTTAAATAACTGTCACAAACTCAGCTAATACTCTTCACCAGGACTGTGTGGGTGTTTTGATCAGATTGGATTGACAGTAGCCTAGTGACACGAGCAAACAACCTCATTACCCGTCATTAAATTTGAACTGAAATGTTTTTTTTAACCTTTTTCGGTGCTGGAAAGTTCGTGACATCACCTTTTTCTAACTGAGCCCCGCCCACTGCAAACCACTGAGAAAACAAACACAAATTCAGAAATCTCTCATGTGAAGGAACATGTAAACAAGAGAAATCCTCTGCTGATAAAAATCTGCTGAGAATTATCAAACAGATCAGAAACTGCTGGATATTCATTGCCTCTGAAAGTTCAACCAAAATAACTGCTCTGATGAGACTGAGAAAACACACAAATCAGTCCAACAGTTTGCTCTAAATGTGGAGGAGCCAGCTGAAGTGCATTAGGCTTAAATGTTTCACTGAGACCAAAGGTCACACTACTTATTAATTCTCCATTGCGGTTACCAGATATGGGAAGCTTGTTCCCATGCCAATGACTTTCAACTTTTCAACTGCTCCTTTCTCTGCAGCATAAACAGAACCATCAGACACAGCCCAGAGAGTAGCTGATCATTCCCCGTTAGGAGGTTGAGACATCCTGGGAGTGACTGTACTGAAGGTTCTGTATGAATCTGCGTTAGAGGAAGCTGCTGTGACGCCGACTCGACATGGAGTCATGTGAAAGCCTGGCTCACTGTCTGACTAATCTCCGTCGGTCAGGATTTATCTGAGTGGCCAACTGTCGTCGCATAGTACTTTTCTTTTCTCACAGTAGCTTAAGCACATTTTCTGAAACCCACAGCATTTTATACGGAGCAGCACATTGCTCTCATTTGTCCTGCAAAGGTCCCTCAGTCACTCTAAATAGTAAACTCACTGCGGGTAACTGTCAAAAAGTTAATAACTTGATCAGGACAGTCGAAAGTCTGAGGGAATGTATCATTCTGACCGAGGACACTGAAATGTGTTTCTTTATGTGATTTCTCATTGAGACTCAGAAGGTAACAAATATTCTTCAGAGCCGACCGTAACAAACACCAATTTTTTTTCACAGGTTTCTCACTGGCAATGTTCAGCCTCTTCAGTGAGTACTTTATATGTAATAGTAATGGGAAAAAAATGAAAATGAAAGTACACAAAAAGCATGTAAATAAGAAACCACTATTAACTGAAAAACAAATGTAAATCCCTTTAGATATTCACATAAAAAAACAACATCAGATCAGAAGATCACATCAGATCTCTTGCAGCATTTTTAGCTCCGATGATCAAAATGATAACAATCCAAACGCCACTAAGTCACACCTAACCTCTCATCGTGGTTCCATCACCCCTCTCTCTGTTCTGAACAGGACATGGAGGAGCTGATGAAGACGGACAGGCCGGACTGGCAGAGCGTCATGCAGTACGTCTCTCAGATCTACAAGTACTTTGAGACCTGACCGACGGGGAAGAGGAGCTGGAGACCGACCAATCGGAGGCACTGCAGCACTTTTACGCCCGGCATCTGTCAGCACTACGTTCCCCTTCCAGACAGACCCAACCTGCCACCGGGACATGCCTCCTGCTCACTGTTTGACACCAGGGACTGGACCGAGGAATTCTCCTGCGTGTCGAAGTTTAAAAACAGTCCCGGAGCTGCTCGTGTTCTCGTGTCCTAACGGGACACTACGGGCCCACATTTACAGAGACTGCAGTGAGGAAACGCAGGACCTTCACACGAGCTTCAAGTGTCAATTGGGCATCTGATTCACAAACAAATGAGAGCGGACTAACACATTATGGGGCACAATACTTGATTGAGAGAGGATTCAGAACTGATTTTATTTTTGTATCCCTCTCTATTGCCTCTGAAAGAATTGACAAAAATACAAAGAAACTTTTGTCCATTATTTGCTAACTATCAGTGTTGTTTGTGAATCAAATGCTCCGGTTGTGGTCGTTTTCAACATCTATGCGTGGTGGACGTGTCGCGTAACCTCCTGTCTGGGTGCGCAGTGTGGCGACATGCAGTCACGGGGGAGGCAGTATGAAAGCAAACTCTGGGTTAACTTTGTTCCGTTGGCTGAAATGCTGCTTTAAAGAACTGGATCAGTTCTCATACTGAGTGCTGATTGTGAACTAGCTGGAGTTGTACTTTGGAGAGCAGAGAGTATTTTGAACTGACAGGTTGGAGTAGAATTGAAGCCTTTATATTTTTCACCTTTAA
Source organism: Ophiodon elongatus (assembly GCA_016806645.1). Lineage (NCBI taxonomy): Eukaryota > Metazoa > Chordata > Actinopteri > Perciformes > Hexagrammidae > Ophiodon > Ophiodon elongatus. The sequence goes on along the minus strand of JACSYO010001980.1, from coordinate 3,798,410 downwards.
TTGTGTGCAGTCTTAAGAATAGAAATCAAACAAACCCCAGCTGCCATCTGTGGTGCGAAACTAAATATGGCAGAATCAAACCACCCTCCTGAGTTTTCTTCACATTTTCCATCAAGACTGTCTCAACAACTATGGTACTGCAGCTGCTTTGCAAAATATACATATTTGGCATTGTCATGTTAAATTATGACGGAGATGAGGACTTTTACATGTCAGAGAAGAGCCACAACGCTTTCTCTGTGGTATGATTTAGACAAGCCTCCATTTGCAGATGCCCTTATGTTTGGGAAGATAAAAGTGTTATTTATTTATTTACAAGACTGGCATCCTGAAAAGTGACACTGTGGACAGAAGCGTGTGCAGTTTTCTATATGTCAGATTTGGAGGCCTGGTGGATGGATATTGCTCAATAAAGGACTGTCAAGTTTTATATTCAATTATTCACTTTAAAAAAAAAAAAAAGATTATTCAGGTTATGTTTTGACACAAAGATGCTGAGTTGAAGCACCAGCTGAGTGAGTATTCCTGTGTTAAAACTGCTTTTCCACTGTGCCAGGGTTGTGAAACATTTGGGCATGTGGGAACACTGACTGGAAAAGTGCTGGTCACATCACACCTTTTCTACTGAAACACATTTCAGCAGCAGGTAATAAATAATGGCAATATCTTAACACAATAAAATGGGTCTGCCATTGGATCAAACTTGGTCTGGCTTTCAGGAATATTATATATCTATATCTATCTATCTATCTATCTATATATAGATATCTATATCTATCTATCTCTATATATACAGATGTAGATATAGATATAGCTACATATAGATATATCTATAGAGATAAATCTATCTCTATAGATATATATAGCTATATCTATATCGTTATAGATATATATCTATATCTATATATATATAATGTGCCTTTTCCTCTCTTTAAAACTGATATCCATATATATATATATTACCTTTTACTCTGATCTCATGTGTTTGCGTAAGCCAAAAGCGAAAGGTAAACAATATTTTGCAAACATTAAAAAAGCGAATTTTGGTTACCTTGGGGTTCCCTGGCGTGGTGGTGGGGGCAAAAACTCCGCGATTTCAACCAGGTGCGGCCCCGTGCGTGCGTGCGTGCGTGCGTGTGTGTGTGCTGTACAAACACGGCAGCGTTTACATTAAACGGAAGCACATGGAGGCGTCGTTGAATGGCGTTAAATGCGCGCGTAATTACGCACAGCGGTACGCTCGTTTGGATTCCACCCACATCGCGCTACTTGTAACCGCGTGCGCGCGTGTGTGTTTGGGGCGTGGCTTCTCTGTGTAATTGAGGGAATTTTTTTTACATCTTTTTTTCTTTTACCTCTTTACTTTTCCTGCGTTTCCCCGTCCGCCTCACAGCCTGTCTGGGGAAGTTGTGTGACACACTGCCGCGCTACAGGTCTACAGATGCCGCGGCAGCTCTCCACTAACCGGTGGCAGACAGACGATGTACGGGTTCAGTAAGGTGAGCGAAAACCTCGCCCGGTGACTTTCTGTCTGTTTCGTGTGTCCAGGTTGGCAGCAGGCGTGAAGGATCCACGCGTGACACGCAGCCACCGCAGCGTTGGCCAACTCTGTGAACTCCTTTCTTTCCAACAGATGGCTGCTTCTGCTGCTCACACTTGTGGGATATTCCTGGATTACAACAGAAAGACTTCTTTACTCCTCTGTGACTAGAAGCAAGCGCGTGTGCGTGCGTGTGCGTGCTGGTGACCGTCTTCTGTTATGCTCAGCCTGCAGGTTTTAGTCCTTCAACACACTTTGCTGAGATGAATCCGTTCTACATCGTGATTGAAGTAGTAATTGCTGTTCTCTCCATATCTGGCAACGTACTGGTTTGCTGGGCCGTCGCGATCAACACCACTCTGAAGAACGCCACCAACTATTTTCTGGTGTCTCTGGCTGTGGCTGATATTCTGGTCGGTTGCCTCGCCATCCCCTTTGCCATAACCATCAGCATCGGCATACATCTGGACTTCTACGGATGCCTCTTCCTGGCCTGTTTTGTCTTGGTACTGACTCAAAGCTCCATCTTCAGCCTTCTTGCTATTGCAATTGATAGATATCTGGCCGTCAAAATTCCTCTGAGGTGAGTACTATTATTTTATTTTTGAATGACTGAATTAATTTGAATATTCTTTAGCCGGTGAAAGTTATTTTTCTCATCTGGCAAGATAACGGTGAAGATTGTGAAATAGAAGAGTCGTTTTGCTTTTTTTTTTAATAATCAATCAAAGTGAATTAATAACTGTGACTTAAATGAAAAGTGCTGTGTCGGTTTACTCACTTGTTAATACAATGTGCCAAATAAGCAGAAAAATCCTCTCTACCTAAAAGAGTCCAATAAATTGACATTTATAGGATCTGGAAGATCAGTGTATCAGCGCTGTGATCTCATGAATCAGTTTCCTGTGGGGCTTTATGCCTTGTGTCAAAATAGCACAGTTAATATCCAAACTTGGAATGATAATCAGATAATACCTCTCCAAATATTATTTGAATCTGGTGTTCGAGACGGACTTAGCAAACACTTTGAAGGGACTGTTTTATAACCTTGATTGAACAATCGAAAGGGTTCAGATAATGTCGCCTTCACATTCACACTTTCAGCTGTAGAAACCCCGAAAAATCTTTTTAGGTATCTGACGCCTCCTGCAGCTCGTAAAAAGAAGAAGCACGGATCTGCTGTGCAGCTGTGTGATGTGACACACCGGGAGAAGCCTGCCGGATCAATACCTGCCGCACTGTGTCCCTTCTATAGGCCGTGATGGTAAAGGCCACTGAGCCGCGTCCGCCTGAGGGGACAGGGATGAGCAGACGGACAGCACAGCGTTGCTCGATACTTCCGTGAATTGATGAATACACGCGTTTATTATCAGATGGGAGTTGTCTCTAGGTGTTGTTGTTTTTGCCATTTTACCATGTCAGAGAGTTGTCAGTTGTGTTTTCTCTTAAAGGCGACACTCACTGCCGTGATTGTTGCGGGCACTGGATGTGGTTCTGGGGGCCGTTTGTGCCGTGTGCTGTCATTTCCATTCGGCTCAAACGCTGGCAGGAAAGGACAATTTGACACTAGTCTGGGATAAAAGTTGTCCCCCTCCAACCAAGTGGCTTTTAAAATCCCCATTTGTGCTTCTATTTTTGACTTACGGACGGAAACCAAACCTCATATTCTGCCTCCTCATCCAGTAAAAACACTGACTTAAGCTGCCTCCAAACCGGCGACACGTTCATAGGAACGTGAACAAACCATTTTAGAGTTTCCTCTGAAACACACGCATGCATAAGACCAGTTTGTACGTTCAGCTCAAATTACATGTACACAGTGATATGGCAGCTGTGTGTGTGTGTGTGTGTGTGTGTGTGTGTGTGTGTGTGTGAGAGAGAGAAAGCGTTTGGCCAGTCCGCAGGCCTATGGGGCTCTCAGACAAAAGTGTTTTCCCAGATGGTTTTAGTGGAAGTGAAAGGCCAAAGCCAGATGTTTTAAACCCCATGAGATGACAGAGGCTCACACCCACTCAACGCCCCCTTCAGGCCCCCGTCTTCACTGTTTGCCGTTCTCAGAAAAATATGCTCCAGCTATTTTGTCCCTCTGTCCTGGTAGAGCTTTCAAATAACCTTTAGCACTTCAGAGACCTCAAAGGTCCCCCACCCACAGCAGCAGCACTAACTCAGGGTGGTCAGTAAAGTGGGCACCATCATTCTAATGCCCAGTTTAAGAGTCTTCCTGTCTTTGTAGTGGGTGTGAGACAATGTCATCCTAGATGTACATCCTGCTGTAATGTTTCATAAATAATGAAAAAATGTTGAAACGTTACAGCACCAGTCAAGGCTCTGTTGATGGGTGGACAGGAACACAAGCAACTGGTGGAAATATGCTTGAAGATGCAGACACACAGTGACACTACGGGAACGTGGCAGAGGGTTGAACTCATGATGATTACTGGCAGGAGGTTAAAAAAAGTTTGTGTTATTGCTGTGAAACAAAGCTGACCACAGCCTCCATTTCTGAAGGGAAGAAAAGGAGTATTTCACACCCCAAAAATAGACTTTGAGGTTACCTTTCCTGCTTATGTCAAAACAATTCTTCATGAGCACATCTTAATCTGACTGTGAACGCTTTACAAATTCAGATCCTTTGTTAACGTGCCTTTACCTTGTTATACAACTTGTTTTTTAGAGACATGCTCACAAATACAATTCATAATGCAAATGCTGAACAGCTCTGTTTGCATACCCCGTGTGTGAAGGGCCACCTGTTAGATTGTGATTAAAGCAGGACTCTGCAGCACATTGAGGCAGATGTGTGTGTGTGTGTGTGTGTGTGTGTGTTTGTGTGTGTGTGTGTGTGTGTGTGTGTGTGTGTGTGTGTGTGTGTGTGTGTGTGTGTGTGTGTGTGTGTGTGTGTGTGTGTGTGTGTGTGTGTGTGTGTGTGTGTGTGTGTGTGTGGCCTGGCAGAGGTCTGTAGCCCCGGGCGGAAGCACAGCGGCAGAGAGAAGAGAAGGGGATGTATGGAGAATGGAGCAGGGGAAGAAAGCAAAACAAAGATAGATGCCAGCGTGCTGTTGTCATGCCAGAACTAATCCATTCAGCCGCTCGCCCGCTACCTGCGTCCAAACAGAAAGGGTGGGCGGGTGCAGGAGATGGACCCTGTGGGAAACGGGCCGTGTGCTGCCTGCTGTACTTGTGATTGACAGATAGAGGGGAATAGAAGAAAGAGAGAAGCAGGGAGACGGCGCGTAGATGTGAGGACATGGTGAAGTTTCCTCTCCTCCCTCTGTGGGCAGGGTGCTGTATTATTCATGGCCCCCGGGGCGACCCACCCGTCTCCCTGCAGGGGGTCGCCGGACAGAGGCGGAGCTGGCACATCACTGATAAATAATTGAGTGTTCGGAATATTAGTTATTATAAGACGGGGATGCTTTTTTCGCTCTGAACTCCCACTCAGAGGTAGACCGGGCTAATGATCGCAAAGTGCTTTTCCAAGAACACAAATTTAATTTACGAGCAACTTTTCCTGCTTCTGAAACCACCGCGTTGATGGCACATACTTCCTGCCTATGAAAGTCTGAGGCATTTGCCGCATTTTGAACCCACTTCCTCACAGCCTCACTTCATTCTCCTTTCTTGCAGCCTCTCATGGGATGGCTTTATTTTTTTATTTTTTTATTTACATATGAATCCCACGGAGAACGATGTAGATGTAGATTATACCTCCGTGCCACAAAGCGAGAAAAGGGCGTTACTCATTACGACGACCTCTGTCCTCTTCTCTCCCAACTCAACACAGCACTATCTGCACCTACCTACGCCAAACACACATATTGTGGTGGGGATTTTATATATAGTTTCTGCAGAATCCTGCTTTATTTCTATTTGACTGTTGCAGACCAGAAAAAAAGTGTAGAGAGAGAAGTATGACATGCTGGAATCACACAAGGAATGTGTCCACAATGGTAAGCAATAACTCTCTGAATATACATATAGGGATGTGAATAAGTATAGCTTGGCCACCTCAGGGAACCGCTCATCACTCCAGGGAAGCGAGAGGGTTTGGTTGTAACTGACCATGGACATCCGCAATACTCAGGCTGAGTGGAGACAGAAGGGCTCTTTAGACATGGGAGGACATCCCACATAGAGACTGAGTTCTTGCTTCATAGTCGGATACGACACCAGGACTTTTTGTGACTTGGACCGCTTCAAAACGTTACTCTTCTAAAAAGGTGTGTTGCCTTAAATCTGTGTTCTCCAGTTTACTTTGGACCAAATCTCTGACATACTATATTGTGATATTTTTATGGCATACTGTACTATATTATAATGGCATTCTACACTGTGACTTTTATGACTATACTATGACATTTTCGTGTATATAATAAGTGGACAAAGTCACCATGACTTCAGTCACGTGTTTTTTGTTGTTGTTGTTGTTGTTGTTAAGGAACCCCATTGCTTCACTTTGCAAGGTTTGAATTAACCTCATCAACCCCATATGTGGTAACGTGAGCCGGCGAGTGTGATATATATTATATTGTAGCGGACTCCATTCCTCCTTCTCCTCCTCATCTGAGGCCGGGTCGCAGGAACAGCAGGACCTCCTTCTCCCAGGAAACTCAGGACATAACTCAGCATAATCTCGGGTTCAGCAGTCGTGCTGTGTGGCTTCTCTCTTGTTTCCCTTCACACCGACACAATAACAACTGGGCACGGCCTCTTAAAGGCTTTAGCGTGTAACTATGGTAACGCAGTGTGTTTTGGACTAACATCTTCTCCTAGTTTGGTTAGTAGTGTTATCTGTGCTGAAATAAAAGACACATGCCTCCGAGTAGTCAAAGACAGAAGTTGTTTGTCCCTACTTTTTTGTAACTTCTACAAGATTGGTATTTATTCAGGGTCATAAAAGAACATGAAAGAAAACGTCTATGTATCTTTCAGGACCTTCGTGCAGCAACTCTTAATGTAATACCTGCCATAATGTATAATATAGATGTAATACCTGCCATAATGTAGAATATAGATGTAATACCTGCCATAATGTAGAATATAGATGTAATACCTGCCATAATGTATAATACCTGCCATAATGTAGTAATATAAATGTAATAAAAGCTCATAATCTAAGAGAACCATGAGCGCATGATATTACAGTTTGTGTTTAGTGTAATAAGTTATTACATTATAAGAAAATTATCATAAACTAAGAACAGTGCATAGTGTAATAATTTGTTTTGAGTTTGGGAACCCTTCTACCATGACATTAGATACATGATCCAAGAGGAATATTTACTGTAAGAGTACCCTCTTTGCTTTCTGAAGCATTGGAACCCTTCTAGTTTTACGTGACATAAGTTGAGTCCTTAATTTAACGCAACTGGACTTTGATGAAAATGTCCACGAGACCAAATAGACAATCAGTTGAAAATTGATGAAGCCTCTTAGATGTTTGACAAAGATATCCAGTGACTAATAATTTCCCCACACATAATTATTCAAGTTACTTTAATTGTTCGCAGACCTAAAGAAACTTCATGGGAACTCTTTTTACCTGCACATGACTCCACAGCTTTCCCCGACATTCTTGCCAAAAATTGCTATTGAAGATTCTTTAGCTGATAGTTTGAGAGAGAGAGGAAAACTGCTGCGTCAGCATTATGGCGTCACCATTATGGCGTCAGCATTATGGCACTGTAAACGGGGCTGACGCACTCGTGTCCTTTCCCAAGCAGCCTTTCAGCCAAGACACCCGATGGAGGCAGGGATTGTGCTCCGCCTCACATCCTGTAAAGGTTGAACCTAGAAGAAGTTGACCAACTTCTGAGTTTAAATGTTCAGTGTTGTTGTTATTGTCGTCCTGGTTGTTTGTGCTGTGTTCTGGGTTGTTCATGTTCTACAAGCCAGTGGCTTTTTATGGTCAAGATGCCCGATGGATGAGGGCTTCAACTGTAGTCCATGATACATAGGGAAATGTATTAACTCTTTCTTATAAGGACATAATGTATCATAATGTATTATAAATCCCATAGTTGTTGTACATTATAATTAGTTATAATTAGTTATAATGTGACTATAAGTTACTTTAAGTGGTCACTGTTGTTACTGCTTATAAGTAAGGTAAAAATAAATTTAGCAATGTTTTTCTTGCACAGATTTAATTATATTTTTTTCACTTTACTTAAAGCCAACAATTACCGCTTCGAGAAACGTATCAGTTTATAATATTACAACTATGGGAGTTATAACACACATGATTCTAGCAAAATAGGAATGTCAGTTAGTGATCAGCAATTATGGAGTATGATGATACTTTATAAGACCTTATAAATCAATATAAAATGCTTTACATTGTGTTGTGATTATTGTCATAAAGCAGTATGAATAATGATGAGTGCCTATAACTAATTGTATGCTATAAACAGATTATTATAAGTACGTTAATAGATTATAGACATGATAGAAAGTGTTGCCATCTCTTGATATACATTTGATTTTCTAGTGTCCCTTAAGTTGTACGATATACACTGAGCTTGAGTTTCAGTGTTATGTTTTTGTTTGTTTGTGTTTCTGGTTGCACAACATTGTTCAACACGTCCCAAAATAAACATTGGCTTAAGGGTAAATATGCCTCTTGCATTATGTATCTAATGATATGTATGAAGGAAAATTCCTTTTTTCAAATGCAAATACACTAAATATCTCATACCTCATTTGCTCATAGACTTACAATACAATCAACTTTTTGCAACTAGTGAAGTCGCCCCCTGCTGGCCATTAGAAAGAATGCAAGTTTAAGGCACTGTATTGGTTTCACTTTCGCTCTTCAGAACCAGAGGTTGCTGTCCGCATTTGTATGATCTAATATAATATATTTTTATGGCATTCTATACTATGACTTTTATGACATTTTTGTGACCTTTCTTTTGACATAGTATACTAAGACGATGACTTTTTAAAGACATACAATACTTTGACATTTTTAAGACAATTTAATAGCATATAATACTATGTTGTTGTTATACTATGACTTTTCATGACATACTATAGCGAGGATACTCAACCCCCTTTTGCAAAATGACAGGAGCCACTATTGTACCTAATCAGTACAAAACATATTGTGAATTAGAAAATGGTCGGCAGGCTGGAGGCTGAGGATTACTGTACATACCATGAATTCTTATGACATATCTATGACTTTTTTATGATACTTTTAATGGCATACTATACTATGACTATTTGAAGACATTTTATGACATACTCTATATACACACTATGACTCTGTCATGACATACTGTGGCTTTTTTTTAAACATTTTAGAAGACACTGGTGCCGTGCCCGTTTAGAACGGTCCACTGACTCTCGCAGCATCGTTAGAGGAAGTGACCGTTTGGATTGCGTGCACGTTTGTAAAGTTAATATATCCAGTAGCAAAAGTGAACCACAGTCAATGAGCCGTGGCCTGTAAAGACCCACTGTGGCTAACATGCTGGAGGGCTCGTTCACTGCAAGTTCTCGGGTCCCCAGCAATGCACCCGCCAAGTCTGCACGGTTCACAAGGTGTGTGAAGGATAAACCCCCACACACTGCTTACTTTATGGTTAGATGTGAACCTATCCTTCAACAACGCAACACATATTTAATTATCCGTAAACAATGTTGTCGTTAACAACACACATACATAATCAAAATATATATATATATTTATATACACACACACATTCTAAGTGCTGATATCCTGTGATCATGTAAGGTGCAGCTGTAGAAATCTGATTATTTCTGGCACCTCCAGCTCAGACTGGCTAGTGTGTGCGTGTGCGTGTGTGTGTGTGTGTGTCATTACCATGCGGCCGCTCGCCTGAGTCACTTTGAGGAAACTGCTCCTTTTGCTCTGAGGGCCGTTCATGTGATGGAGAGTCAAGACGACACTCGCGTGAGTCAGCCCCGCCTCTCCTCTGTTTTCATACAACGTTCCAGTGAGGGACGGGCTTTATGGGAAACATGCAGAACCTGTGTATCAATCTGATACTCAACATCCATCCCCTTTTATCAATAGTGAAAACCAACAGATGGAACTAGTATGAGAGTTTAGGCATCAAACAAAATAAAGCACGAGACATAAAAAACTAAATGAAGACAGATAAAGTCTTTCATTTTTAAGTCTTAATGCCTCGACACCTCAAGCAAGGCAGGTGTAATTTTAGCAATATGTGTGTTGAGCGAAGCCGTATGCGAGATACTGTCAGCCGACTTCATGCTTTCATTTAGCATCTGATAATGTGCTCAGATGTCACATGAAAAGAAATAAAGCAAAATGGGATGCAGCATCCATGAGGCATGATGAAACAAGTCCAGGTAAAAGATTTCAAGTGTTCAAACCAATGAAAAACAAACGGCTCGGTTTATTTGAGGGTGTATTCATGCACTAGCGTGAAGCTCTGACATCAGGGTGTCAGGTCCATCATTGGCACGTTTCATATTGTTAACAAACAGTGTTCCATCTTCAGGAAATCAAACATCATTGTTCAAATTTATTTGGTAGCTTTTGGACTTTGAAGCTGATCTCCGTCCATTTTTGTTTGGACAAGTTTTATTGAGTTTTTGTGTTGTGTTGTTTTTAGCAATGCTTGTGGCTCTATAGATGGCAATGTCTGTCGGACTGAACTATCTCAACAATTATTGGATGGATTGCCTTGTGTTTGTCTTGTCGTCTTTTGTTGTTTGGTTAAAAGTTCAAATAAATAAATTTAAAAAAAAAGAACTTCGAAGATAATATATTTTCTACAACGCTTGAATGCACCAAGTCACAGCAAGTCACTATCGCACTTGCTCATTCATATCGTCTGCCTGATTCATAGCCTGTATTAGGCCGATGTGCACAGAAGGAGCTGCATAAGAATAATGTGATCCGTCAGTAAGGCCACACCATCAGAAGCCAACACAGCTTTACGCTCCACGAGCTAAACTAAAAACTAAATTCTCTGCCAGCGCTTCTCCATTTTTTAATAAAAAAAAAAAAAAACTGCTAGCTTTGAGCTATGTTGGGATTTTCTAGTAAATAAAATAAAAGATGCAAAAATTGTAACAGTCATAGGTAAATATTAACGTCGCAAAATTATAAAAAGCACCCAAAAATGTCTTGTTTTGCTCATATACTGCATATTGATTCATGTTAGCACTGTGTTGCCTTTGTATCTGTTCTAGCTGGGCTGTACTCGAGCTCTAGAGCCTATTTTGAGTGACCTTTGTCCAAAACTTCCACAGTGGGAAAATGATTGAGACGGTTCCCTGTGCTGCGTTTTCTCCAGGTACAAGGAGCTGATGACGGGAAAGACCGCCAGAGAGATCATCGCCATTTTATGGATCCTCTCCTTTGTCATCGGCCTCATCCCCTTCTTTGGCTGGAACTTGAAGTACACGAGCTGCAGGAACGGCAGCTCTGGGGCGGACAACACCACAAACCCCGGCCTCGTGGAGGGGCTGAGGGGCGCAGGAGACTCAGTACAGAACTGCAAGCCCAAGTGCTTCTTTGAGAGCGTGGTGGACATGCAGTACATGGTCTACTTTAATTTCTTTGTGTGCGTGCTGCCTCCGCTGCTCATCATGCTGGGCATTTACCTGAAGATCTTCACCGTGGCCAGGAAGCAGCTGAGACAGATCGAGCTCAAGTGCGTGGGCAACGGGGACAGCCATCACCACGGGCTGCTGCAGAAGGAGATCCGGGCCGCCAAATCCCTCTCCATCATCGTCGGACTGTTCGCCATCTGCTGGCTGCCCGTCCACATCCTCAACTGCCTCACGCTGTTTTACGAGGAGCTGCAGAAGCATGAGATTGTCATGTATGTAGCCATCATTCTGTCTCACGCCAACTCCGCGGTCAACCCCATCATCTACGCTTACCGCATCCAGGACTTCAGGAACACCTTCCGCAAGATCCTGACCCAGCACTTCCTGTGCCGCAGGGAGGAGCTGTACCTCAGCTCCAACGGCAGCAGACGCAACAGAGACCAGATCCACATGACCATCGACCCTCTGCTATAGAGCCGTGGCGGAGGGCGAGTTTCATCTGTCAGCTCTGATGCGTCAGTCTTGACTTTCATTTCCACTGAGGTTTATATGTTTACAGAACAAGGGTAATATGTGAAGAACCGATGTCAAACGCGCCTTGAATGTGGACATTTATTTATGAATCAGGGGTCAGGCAGTGTAATGTTGAATGGAGAGTCTTACATAACCCTTTGTATTGTGAAGGATTTCTGATTTAAAAAAAAACATGTTGAAGCTAACTGGATTTGCAGGACTGTGAACAGGATCCAAACTACATTCTATAATGCTATTTATCATTCTGAATCCACCCTGTTTCCACTCCAAACACTCCTTTTGCCCTGCTATTTTATATTGTCAACAGTGTTTATTAATTTATTTAAAGATCAAAAAAAACTTTGTGTGGCTAGAATTGTACTTGTGGACCTAAGTGGTAGTAGTCTACAGTTTAGGTTATTTTTGGCTTGTTTCCCTTACGTGAATTCATACTCATGACCATCACTGGATCAATCTAAAAAAAGATTTTCTCTATCAATATTTGTTTTATAGCAGAGATGTTCTTGAGCTGTGCCAGTGTTGTCCTGCTGCTGCACAAGTAAATCCTCCACAACCAAACGTGTACTGGCGGGGGGGGCGCGGTCCTCGACACAGGGCTCAGAAACGACTGGGAAACCTCATACATACTTAATTACACATAAGGGGGAAAATGCAACACAAGACCGGAATGCTTTGCCTATCCCATGAATCATCTCCCATCCCAAAATGACCCCTGTGGCTAGGAGCATTGTTGTGGCTCCTAAATAAACAGCACGATCCGATTGAGTCACGCAAACCCAGACAAAAGAAGTGCTTTAGCAAAACACACCTGCGGTGGGGCTCCATATAATTTCCATGTTGAAAATTCTTCAGACAAAAGCTCAGGAAGTGGGAAAATGATTGTACCCTTTATAGAAATATGGCATCTGCACGGAGACATTTTGCTTTGAGCCATCAATGCCAAATTTGATACTTCAAATCAATGCAATTTACGTTTCTCCTCCTCACCCAAGCTTCTGGTACACATGTATTTCATGGCTTGCATCGCATAAAGCACCATTGACACCCCCCCCCTCCCCCCCTCCCACATTCCCTCAGACACAGCTGGGATCCGGAGGCTCTCCTCTGCCCTGTTGGCAGTCAGTCCTCCAACAAGCTGCTGAGGTCAGCGACTGAACTCAATAAGCAGTTTCACTTGAGAAAACATTCCTGTTTAAAAGGAAGAAACCTCTAAAATATGTTGCACTGAGGACTCGATTCGCTTTATTCTTTAGTGCTACTAAAAGTGCTCGCAAAGAAAGTCCAGCTGAACCCCCAAAAAATAATATGATGTAATTTTGAAGCAGGTGACAATAATGAAATGTTTCTGAAAAGCAAATTCTTACTTCTTTGCACTCGACGGTGCTCATATGCTTTCCACCGTGTAAAATCTTAAAGCACCTGTGCTTTGTCTCTTTTTGTTGCATTATGGTGAATGGTCCTGTTGAGCTTATAAAACTGAATAAATTGGCGTAGGGTAATAAATCACAAAGAAACAAAAAAAAAAAAAAAAAAAAAAGCTTTTCATGTATTAAAGCAGAGTTTTGTTTGGAGCATAACTTGTGAAAATAAATGAGGGTCACCTCAGAGCCATCACCACACAAACGAAAACACATTGCACTGACATTTTGGATTACTTCCTGTTTGGTGTGCTTTATTGGTGGTGTTGAACCATGTCGTGTTGGTGTTTAAGAAGCGTCGGGCCCCTCCACTGCTTCACTATCGCCCGCCATGTGCCGTTGTGTCCAGTGTACCACCTCCAACTAACTCCAAGGGCTAAATACAGGAGTGTGCCAAAGTTTTAGTACATTCCAATGGAGACATCTATACTGTAACTGCACTGTACTGTTGTGTTGTTGTCTTTGTTTATTGATGTGTACTGTAATGTGTACTGTAGGTGTCCAACTTTCTACAAGTTATTGATTGATGTCAAACAATTGCCTTCTTTTGTGATTTTAAAAAGGTAAGATGGACAATAACAAGTTGATTAGTTCAACATTCCTGCCTTTCATTCCGAAGTACCCATCAGTCGGTCAGTATGCTCTGTGTCGTTCTACTAATCAGGAGAAACATCCACTGTAGTCAAGCTGATGTTCAACCCATGTTCAACCCATGTTCAACCCATGTTCAACCCATGTTCAACCCATTCTCTCCTTCATTCAACAAAACTGCAACTGCTATTTAACAAAACTGCAACTGCTATTTAACATGATGCAACCTGTATGTATGGTGAATTATTTTGTTGATAAAGGCAATGTTTATATTGTTACAGATCAGTCTGTATTCCTTAATTTACACATTATATCATTTGACGATGTATTTCTACATGTGACACCTCGGAAACATTCAAAGGTTTCTGAAGTCAGGCAGACGCTCACCACATCCCTAATTGATGCAGCTTCAGATAAAAAAAGAACCTCAAAATAAAGCCGCACATACTCAAAGAACAGCTGTGCAGTTCCCCCGGAAACCGATTAAGAACCCTTCCAAAAGAAAAAATAAATAAAAGCAACATCTGGTGTCTTTCATGGAGATAAATGAAAGAGCAGAAACGGTGGTGGTGTTCCCGTGCTCCGATGCTGCCCGCAGTGACCCAACGTGTCTGTCCAAAACATTCTCTCTGGTCCACCTGCCGCCCTGAACATTCCTGGGAGTCACAGGGCGGCTGTCCCGCTGAGCAGCATGGACATCTGCTGATCGGACACGCTCTCCTGCTGAGTGCCACCCATGGCCTGACACAGGTAGACGGCCAGGATGTGTTTGCACTGTGGAGAAAAGAGCGCAGACGCTGATCACATGAACGTGGGCGATGTGATCGATGACGCCGCCGTGGAGCCCGAAGCGGCGCTTCAGTCATTGAAATTCAAAGATCTGACGTAAAACACCAGACTACAGAGGAGCTGCTTGGCTCAGACCTGCTTTCCCACAGAGTAAACTTCAATCCAAGAATATTAGTCACAAAGAAAATGCCACAACAATTTCTAATATTTACATCAAATTATAAACATTTCTAAAAGTGAAAAGCGCAGTGATGGAGCGGGTTATTATGACTGTGTTATTGTCCAAATGGTTTGTTTGTGTGATGAATAAGACGTCACATTGGGGTTCTGCATCTGTGTGCATGCGTCCCTGCCCACACTCAGGAGCTCCTCATTACTATTAACATGTTAATCATTGACTTGTTTTCACCCTCAGCCCTCTTCAATGCATTAAACATGAGATTTCCTCCACACTAACGCGCCTGTGGATTAGTGTTTTCCATAAACAATGAGCCAGAGGGTGGTGAATAGGACGGTGGTGAAGGTACAGAAGTTTGTTTACTAGCTTCTCCTGTCAACTCTCGTTTATTAGCGCATGGCTGTCTGCCGTCGGTGGGAGAGCTCCTTCCTCTGTCCTCTGGCCTACTAGTCAGACAGCGTGGACCCTGTTGGGCCTTATCCAGTCCTGTTGGAGTCTGTGGAGCGGCTCCAGCGGGGGAGGACTGCAGACTGCATAGTCAAACTGTTTTGACTTTATGATTGGAGAGTTATGTTAAAACCATTAGCCTTATTTTGTGCCAACTTTTAGCTTCCACACATGCAACTACACAAAATCGCCACTCACTTTATCTACCAAGCTATGAACATTTGACGAGGCGGTGAGAGTTCTATTCCTGTCTTTGGCGTGCCCTTTCATGGGGACTGGTATCTGTGGGGCTGATGCCCTCATGGGGAGTCTCCACGGTCTGTTACAGCTCTCGGCTTCTCACACTGATTTTAGCAGCATCCTCCAGGGAGCTGAGTTTCCCCGATACTCGGAGCAGGAGAGGAGGCCGTTCGCTTACAGATATTTAGAGCAACAGCCAGTCAGAGAGCCGACGCCCATCAGTGACCAGGCAAGAACACGACATGACCACAATCCATTTGTTGCACACATTTCAACTTGTGCTTCGTCTCACTTTTTGACAGGGCGTGACGGTTTTCTCCAGGATACACGGCTGACTGACGAGACAATGGCTTTCATGTAATCTGTGTGTAAATATGCTGCTGTACACACTGTGTACACTCTGTACCATGTACAGTACATGTGCTTCTGAGTTGGTGTTCATATAGAGTTCCACGACGCATTTTGTCTGCTTCTGTCTCAGGTCAGAAATTTTTAATATATAAAGCCAGCCTTTACTTGTGATAAAGCCAGCCTTTACTTGTGAGCATAGAGGTTTGACATGCACCAGTACGTGTGTCAGTTTGTTGGAGACTCACCAGCAGGCCCTCATTTCTGCGCAGCACGGTGTAGGCGAAGGCCGGGCACGGGCAGTAGTGACAGGACACAAAGCAAGTGTACAAACGCCCCGAGCCTCCAACTACCTGCAACAGATTCATGCAAAGCACATTTAAATATGTGGCAATGCTTGTGTGCATTGACCTCATTCGAAAGAGACAAGTGTGTGAGTTTTTTTTTTATGAGGGAGGATACACCCCAATCAAGTATGATCAAAATGCTGTTTGTATTGGCTCCGCTTGCTCTGGAGACAGTGAAGGCATGAAGGAAAAGGAGCCCTTTCCCAGGTGTCCCTCAACTGGTCCAGACATGACCGGCTGGGATCCGATTATCAGAGAGAACATGGAGTGAACATTTTACCAGATTACATTTCTTCTTCTTCTTTTTTTTTTCCTCCATCTCACTCCACAAATCTTAAAAAGGTTGATCGTCACATTGACCAAGTCAAAATGTTCATGTTATATCATCAAATCATAGAATCATGCATTGGTTTTGACATTAACCAACAGAGGGTCTGTCAGTTAAATCTTTTATTTAAAATGTTCATATAAAATCAAAATGTCTATACTTATGAATTGGAAAGTTACACAGTAGAGAGTCAAGACTGGTGATGACGCCGTCTAATGACAAGCCCCGCAGCAGCAAACTGTTAACACGTAATGACAGCAGACGTGGTATTTAACTGGGACAAAGGCGTATCTTCTAACCAGGCCTTTAATTAGGTCAATAAAAGCTCTTGGTGTGCACGGTTAAATATACAACAATTCAAGGTACTGCATCGCCTGCACTACTCGAACTCCAAACTTTCAAAAATGTACTCCAATGTAGCGGATAGCTGCAATAGACGTCACAATTCACCAGCAGAGCTCACACACGTGTTCTGGCTCTGTCCACAACTGACAAATTACTGGGACACAATATTCAAAGTCTCATCAGAGTCCTTTAATCTAGATCTTCTACCCGTCGCCTGGATGTGCATCTTTGGTGTTCAGGGGGTACGAAGATCAAACTTTAATGAATAAACACAAAAACAGAATTGTTTCTCAACCCTTTTGGCCCGAAGGAGAACCCTAATGGATTGGCAGGCACCTCGTCCCCCTAATTCTTCTCTGTGGTTGAGGGACATGGAGTTCTTTTTAAAATGGGAGAAAATGAAGTTCTCGCTGCGGGGACATCCGGAGAATCTCAAATCCACTTGGGGTCCGATCATACAATACTTTGATAAATTGAAGATTCTCTCTTTAGATTCATAACTCTTTTTATTTATTTTTATTTTGTGTATACTCCTTGAGTTATTAATACTGTAATGTGCTTTCTGACAATTGAGGCAGTGTGATTTGTTCTGTGTTGGTGGAATTTGGAGGTAGGAACTTGAGGGGGAACGATGGAGGGGAAGACAATGGAAACCTTTAAGGAACCCAGCTGATGTCACCTGGAGACGTCTCAATGTCAAGTCCTCATGCCGGGATTTCCACCTTTTTAGAAACTGACTTCACAGTTGAAGGTGAGGTTGCCTCCATCATCATCATCATCATCATCATCATCATGATCATCATCATCATTTCACATTAGTTATTTGGAGGAGACGGGATAGAAAGGATGCATTTTTAAACAACCCGTACATGGCGTCTAATGGCCTCAGCTGACAGAGACTCCTGTCCACGATGCTGGCGCTCAATCTGCTCAGCTACAGACAATGATGTAGGTCTCGGCGTCGAGCACATGACACATGAGGACATTAAGTCGGTGGAGTAGCTTGACACTTCACAATAACTAATGCCTCCCAAGATGGCAGAGCAGGCTCCATTATTCTCCAGAGCCTCGATAAATTAGCTTTCCCTGTGACCTACACAAGCAGAAACGTCCCATTTCTTCAACGTGACACTTCATTATTAATAAAAGGCACAAAAGAGACAATTACATGGACTTAAAGCACCTCGGTGAAGATGAATAATGCACCATGCAGAACAGGATGGGGAGGGAAAGAAAGTACAACTGTGGAGACTAAGCCAAGGACCTCAACAGTTTCTAAAGAGCATAGTTTATTAAAAACCAGCTCACACTTGGGCCTTTTTGTTGCATGCTGTCATCATTGATTATGTGGCTCTGCGGCAGCTCACACCGCAAAGTTGGCAGCTGACATGGTCAACACACACCACAAACTGTAGGCCTCCGCTGCCTGGCAGGTATCCAGGTTTCCTCAGAACAACACCATCCATCCAAGACCTGCCATTCAGTCGCTGAGCAAAGCTTTGGCTCCGTCTCTGCCCCCAAATGCTGGCTCTCACGGGAATACTCCTCGGGAAGCGATCCTGAGCCAAAGGACCAGGACTTTGGATGGCCCTCTGTCCAATTTCTCCACACCACAAACAAGGCTTCAGGGAAATGTAAAGCTCTGGGAAGTCGTTGAGCTACGGCCTTGTATCTGTGCTCCAGCATACTGTATGAAGTCTTTGGCTGACTGATGCAGTTCAGCTGCCTCTCCTTACAACCAGGCACTCCGTTATCACAGCAGCAGCATCACGACGCCCCCTTTCACAACCATATGAAGACATTTTTGCAGACTAATCGGATATCTAATCAGCCATGTCAGAGGCACAGATAAAGTTATACTCCCAGCTATTCTAGTATATAATGTCAAATGTATTAGAATTGCTTGTTTTGGTCAACATACAGTCCAAAACGCAGAGATATTCAATTTCCAGTTATAGAAAAAAAAAAAGATGATGCTGGAACCTGAAATTGTAGCTTGAATCTTATGATTAATTAATCAATAATCAAAATGGTCCAAAACTGTCATTCAACTACTTAATCAACTAACTGTTTCAGCACTACTGTCCTCAACAGCAACCTCAATATTTTGTTGCACGCTTAAAAGACCAAACACCGTCACCCACAGAGGGATCGTGTTCATGCAGTTGGTGTTTCATTACTGTTGCAAATATACTACTCACTCACAACTTCGGTTTCCTAACAGGTACACCATCGCATGTGAAAAGGTCACTGAACGTTAAGAATGAGATCCCAACAGTGAAATGCCACGCTCTCATGAGTTATTCATTCCTTTTGAGGGAAGAGGAGACTGAATAACCTTGGCAACATGAGCAACTCCATTGTGTCCCACAGAAACAAAATGTGAAATTTGTTCATTTATCAACTACTTGAGCATCTCTCTGACACAGAGCCCAGTTAGCACGCACGTCACAGTACTTCCAGGAAACTCTACGCTCAATATGGTCCAAGAATACATTTTCACTTGATGAACTGATGAATTTCTGGAAGCCGTTTGAGAAAAACAGTCTCCGCTTTGTGAAGATGCTGCTTTTCATGAGCTGATGAGAGAAATCTGCTCCCTCATCCTCTCCTCACACAGGAAATGTGTAAGGACTCTTGGATGACTAATTGCGGTGGGGCTCCATCTTTTACGTGAGCCACTGCTTCTCCAAATGTCATCACTGCTTTCACTCTCCTCAAGAGGTTTAACAACGTTCTTCTAACTCACACTGCTGTCACATGCTGCCCAAATATGGTCACACAGACTGATCATCAGAGTGGCACCGTCGCCCCCCTTTCTCCAACTTTCATATCTTAAAAGTCAGAGACACGCTGTGATTACATTAAGCCAACTTAAACTCCAGCTTAATGCCATGCCAGCCATGCTCTGCTCTCAGATATATCGGTAGGTACCAGGAAGAGCGCGGTGTTTTCAACCGCTGCTTAATGAAGCACTCGCTGTCAAGTCGGGTAAGCTAAACATCTGTGGCATGGCTTTGAGACGACAGCGTTAAAACAGACATCGTGTAAACTACAGCCTCACTTAATGCATCACCAGCGGTTCAAACATAAAGCAGAGCTACCGAGATCAGAGCAGTGACACTCACTAATGCCACTAAATAAACTTCTTCCAAGACTTGTGACGAAGAGAAAGAAGAACGCTACGCGATCATTAACATGCTGTGAGGGTTGTAAAACTTCCCCTGGGAGCTATGTGCTGTGCCCAAAGGAGAAGCGCGTACCTGCAGGGAGATGGAAACGCATCAGACACAACTGAGTCAGGTAAAAAATATCCATGAGCCATCCTTTAAATACTCACATGTACATCCTGATGAATTACTCTTATTAAAGTCAACCATGCTTGGCTGTGTTAGTCCGAGACATTAAAAGTTCATCCTTAAAAAACAACAAGTTATTGAACAAAACTTATTGCAAAACTGCAACTTGTTGTTTTTACACTTTGATTTACTACAGATTAAACAAACAAGATCTCATGTGTTAATTAGTGCGCTTCACAAGTGCTGGTGGGAAGATGCTTTCACCTTCAGACGGAGCCAGCTGGCTGTCTCCATCATTCTCCAGCTGAGTGAGTGACGGCCTGCGTCCGTATGCGGGTGAATATTAAAGTGAGGCGTTGCAGAGCAGCACACAGTGCAGCGATGGAGCAGAGAGGGAGACGTGACCTTCCCACGGGTTCAGACACACGTCACGTCCACTGATCACTACAGTCTGCAAGCTATTGCATCCAGTTTATTATTTGTTCTCAACTTACAGTCTAATGCGAAGGCAGCAAATCGCTTCCCAGAGCTCAACCCCTAATCTTTTAACTGCGTGTGTTGTTCGACCAACAGTCCAAAACCTAAACAAAATTGAATTTATCATCATATGTGACAAAGAAGCCGATCCTCGTGTATGACAAGCTGCAACTGCAATAACAGCAGATGTCTCTTCTCCAGCCGACTAATCATTTCTGCTCCGACAGACTGAATGTCACGTTAAAGCCTCAGTTAGAAGAAACAAGATGTGTTCTGGAATCACAGACCTCAATGTTCAAAGTCGAAATATCACACGGTGCTTAATATATTTGGGAAATCTGACACATTTTTAAATATTAGAAAACGTATATAATTTGTACTGTGAAAGTCTATTTTCCAATAGGAACAAAAATGAAAAAGAGTTGGTAACTCTCCTTATTCTGTACCGGATAGCTTTGAGGGAAATTAAGTGGACGTCAACAATTGAGTTGAAAGTGTCCCAACAGAACAGAGTCCGTGTCTTTATTTAGCTGCATTGTGCTTTCCTTTCATAAAACCTGTTGTTGCAGGGGCCTGAAGGAGTTTACAGGAAATGTGGGTCACAATGACCGCAGCCTCCGTACCGTGGGCTGCCTTGTTTCTCCCGTCACAAGTCACTCTACGCCCATTATAATTTAAGAACTTAATCAAGGAGCCCACTCAATTATGGAACAAAATGTGTCACAGCTTGTCTTTAACACGACATCAGATCATGTCCTTATCCTGTTGCAGCCATTGTGGCACTGAGCAGAGGTCTAAAGTGTTTTGACTCATGAAAGATCAGCGGATTGAGTGGATGTTGAAAAGAAAAGATGCTTTACAGGACAAGAGATTGCTGTATCTTTAAAGATAAAACACTGTAAGACTCAAATTAGACTGGACCAAAACAAAGTATGATGGGGATGCCCACTGAACACATCTTTAGTCCTACGATCAACTGTCTGACTATCTGGTTTTTCTAGATGGCAAATCTATATTTACAAGCCGTTATTAAACTGGTTAGATGGTCCTCTGGAGAGAAAACACAGCTGAACTGGCATTATGTTACTTTTGAAAAACACAACATAAACAAACCTGGGTTACCAGGAGTCAGAAAACGGTCTTAAAATGCAATTGACTAGTTATACGACAATGGGTTTACATTGGAATCCAAACCGTTTATTTTCTAACCGTGCAAGTGGGGCTCCCGTTAGTGAAGGTTCAGAGTTGACAGAGGCGTGACAGACCTGGAATGCTTTGCGTCCACTGGGTGACGACAGACGGGTGACGGAGTTCTGGTCAACAAGGTCCAAAGCCTGCAGAGCGCAAGGCCCGAAGACAAACTTCAGCCTGAAAGACACCAAGAAGAAACGCGTAAGAGGCAAGTGAAACACGAAGAGGCGTCCACATTGGGTTATGCAAAGAAATGAAATTTGACATGGTATGGATACAGACTCATTTATATATACACACACACAGTGTGTGTGTGAGTGTCTCATTAAATAAGCCTATTTTAACCCCCTGTGGGCTGTGAGCTTGTGGGGCTGATGTTGGTAGAAGAAACCTTTTTACTTTTACGGACACTTCTTCCCACACAATCGGAAATCTATAGTAAAGCTCTTGCTCTTTCATCTTAGGGGGCGAACACCAAAACACCAAAACCGAAAGAAAAAGAAAAATACAATACCAAAAAAAAGGTGTAATAATACAAGATCTAGCTTTTTTGTACCAGTGTCAAAGTCTTTAATTTTTCACTATAACTGCACCAGTGTATACCACACTATGACTGGCTTGATCTAAAAAATAAATAAAAATAAATAAATATATATATCCATCCATCCTCTTATCCGGGGTCGGGTCGCGGTGGCAGCAGGCCCAGCAGGCCGACCCAGGCTTCCCTCTCACCTGCAACATGTTCCAGCTCGTTCTGGGGGATCCCGAGGCGTTCCCAGGCCAGCTGGGAGATATAATCCCTCCAGCGTGTTCTGGGTCTTCCCCGGGGCCTCCTACCAGTTGGGCGTGCCCGGAAAACCTCTAACGGGAGTCCAGGAGGCATCCTGATTAGATGCCCAAACCACCTCAGCTGACTTCTTTCGATACGAAGGAGTAGCGCCTCAACTCCGGCCACCCTACGGAGAAAACTCATTTCGGCCGCTTGTATCCGAGACCTTGTTTTTTCGGTCACGACCCAGAGTTCGGGACCACAGGTGAGGGTCAAAACGTAGACCGTCTTGGTGAAGAGGGAGCTGAGCCAGAAGGGCGGTCTACGTTCTGACCGGTGCAGCTCCTGTTTTACTGCTGCAGCCGCACCGATCCGTCGGTCAATCTCCCGCTCCATCTTACCCTCACTTGTGAACAAGACCCCGAGATATTTGAACTCCTTCTCTTGAGGTAGGCATTCTGTCCCCACCTGGAGGGAGCAATCCACCGGTTTCCGGCAGAGCACCATGGCCTCAGATTTGGAGGTGCTTACTCTCATCCCCGCCACTTCACACTCGGCTGCAAATCGCCCCAGTGAATGCTGGAGGTCATGGTCCAAGGAGGACAACAGGACTACATCATCTGTGAACAGCAGAGAGGCGATCCTGAGACCCCTTCTCCAAGTCCACAAAGCACATGTAGACTGGTTGGGCAAACTTCCAGGACCCCTGCAGCAGTCTTGTGAGGGTAAAGATCTGGTCCACAACCGGGACAGAATCCGCACTGCTCCTCTTAAATCTGAGGTTCGACAATCGGTCGGAGCATATATATATATATCCTTTCCAGCACCCTGGCATGCATGCATGCGCACACACATGCATGCCAGGGTGATGGAAAGGAGCTCCGACCGATTGTCGAACCTCAGAGAGAGAGAGAGAGAGAGAGAGAGAGAGGCCGAGATGCATTAGATCAGAAAAAACCTCCTCTAATGTAAAAAACTTCAATCACTCAGTTTGTTAGTTTTGGAAGTTACTTTTTGCCATTGAGGCCGAGATGAGATAAACCAGCAGATCGATAGAAGAATAGATCGATGTCTGCTTGTGAATAACCACACAGTATGATGAAGAGCCACTAAACCAGAGGCTTCCTGACAGGCTGACAGGAAGTGGCTGTGTTGATCTAGACAGTGAGTGCCCCTTCACTCGCAGTAACTCAGACCACAATACCAGAGAAACGTCTCAGCAGACACGGAGCAGCATTGTGACGCTGTGTCTCAGCGCTACGTCACTTTGGTAAAACCAGGCAATAAACACACTCCTCCCCGTTGTGGTTTCTGCACTTCACACCCACTCAGATTCAGCCATGGATAGATTTGCATAGATCATAGCTCAGACGTTGGAGAATGAATACATTTATGATTACATTATCTTAATAATGTAACTGATGTTTGCAGACTTATTGATAAATATCTGTGATGGAAGTTAACAGGTAATAAGGGGACTAATAGGATTGATACTTACGCAATAAGCAGGTCATCAGGAACTGTAAGAAAAAGAGAGAAAAACAAGTAATTTCTTTAAACATGTGATCATGTAGTTTTATTTATTTATTTTATTGTTTTGTTTTATACAAAAAAAAATCAACTCCACGGTTTTAAGAAATGAAACTTTAGTAAGCAATTTCCATCTGGTATCTGTTTTGAAGACATGAAACGCAATTTCTGTTGAGGTAAATATACTATATTCAGATAGAAAGATCCTTTACGTTTGGTTGACTTTGCTTCCTAAAAAATGTTTAGTAGCTGCTGGAGAACTTTGCCCGGATTTGAATGATTAGTGTTTTACGCTTTGTGACGCACTGTTATATTCTATACTGCACATTCCACTCAGTCAGGTTTTATTAATACTTTGACATTGTGGTAATGCTACTTTTTGGTAAAGGATTTGATTATGTTTCTATCCACTCCTAGTGAACAGAGAGGAAAGCTGATGGCCCAACAGTTGTGGGTTCAGGTCTAATGACTGTTTCAGATAATACCTGTTAAAAGAACAGCTGCTGAGATGGCCTTGAAATGGCTCTGTGTCAACGAGTTATGCCTCCAGTACTGTTGAGTCCCTCGGCGTGACTTAAGTATCAACACCAGTTCTTCCCAAAGTCAAAGCTTCTGCTCTCCAGTTTGGAAGGTAAAAGAAAAGGCCATGTACAGATAAGCACAACCACGGACTAAAGATAATAAAAGTCCACTGAGGCATAGCGAGCACTATTGGGATTTAGGGCTTGGCAGGACGCAATCCTTTATGGACAATATACATAAAACCTTGTTGTAGGTTTTTGGTGGCATAACATATTTTATGTCCAGTCGACAAAAACTGAAAACAGTGCCTTACGTAACTAATGTTCAAGAACTGCGATGTTGTCAATGTTGTCAATTTGAGAGCCTGGTGTAAATAATAATAATAATAATAATAATAACAACAAAAAGCTGAATGGCTGAATTCGATTTAACTGCTTTTGTTTTGGTATTATGCATTACACGCACGCATGAACACAACAGAACTATTGTTAATATTATCAATGCCAACTATGACAAGTCAATACATCTGCTGTTAAAAAGGGGCTTCTAGCAGGACCCTGTGAGAGACCACCTAAATTAAAGGAGGCATTACTGAGGTTATCATTCCACCAGTAGTGTTCCTGCTAGACGTCTGCAGTGAAAAGGGCGTGGAGGCCCGTTGTGGTCCACAGTCACAGAAGTCAGCTGCCGGAGGACAGACTGGCTCCAGATGTAGAAATGTGTTACAGCAGCGCCCCCCACAGCCCAAAGAGTAAACTACATCGATGTAAAAGGCTGGAACAAGATGAAGTAAATTACCAAATGCTACATTTACGTTACTGTAAACATAGTGAAGACAGCTGCGTTTTAATAAATGGAAAATAAACAAGCTGTTTATACTTTTATAACAAATAAGTTAACGTTAAGTTTGTTCAGAAAGTCACGCGATAGAGTTTGTCACGTTCTGCTATATAAGCGCGTTACGTTATTGTTCCAGCTACGTTTTTAATTGTAACTGTCCGGGGTTAACTGTCACGTGCCTCTCCCTTCCCCACCCTCGACTTACCGTGGGACGTTTCCTGGTGTGTGTTTTGAATATCTCGGAAAAGCTGTTCGGCCACTGCAGGTAAAAATGAACGCATTTTCACACCGCTTTGTTTCCGGATTCCGACGACTCCGGCAGCCAATAAGGTGCAACCAAAACATTACGACTTCCGGCTCGCACTTTTGATTTCCCGCCAAAATGAAAAGCGTAACATAACGTTGTAAGCGGATATGGTGGATATTATTTTAATGTTTCTGCAACCACAGAGAAAAAACTGTGGCGAAGGCAACTATTGCAAACCTTCACACACTGTCCACAAAACAACTGGACACGAGAACACTTTCTTCCCACAGGCCAGTAGTCTGATGAACACCAACATCAATACGCTATGTATCTGATATATATAATATAATTCTCTCTCTCTCTCTCTCTCTCTCTCTCTCTCTCTCTCTCTCTCTCTCTCTCTCTCTCTCTCTCTCTCTCTCTCTCTCTCTCTCTCTCTCTCTCTCTCTCTCTCTCTCTCTCTCTCTCTCTCTCTCTCTCTCTCTCTCCATTTACCTATTGTCAAATAGGCCTGTAAATGTAAGCTGCTGTATCCACTGAATATACTGTAATCTGCATATAGGCTACTGGACAAATCTACCTACATAATGTATATAAAGTAGCCTTTTAGATGAGTCATTCAATATTTTTTCCAGCATATTTTCACTCTGCACCATTACACTATTGCATTATCGTTTACAATTCACAGAAATAGTTGTGTGCATACACACCATTTACATTTGAGATAGTTTTGACCCCAAAAGAATAGTAATCAAATGATCAAAACTTACTTTTTGTCAATGTCCCCACAGTGTTACATGACAGGGGAGAATACTGTCGTAACCATTCCTGGTATGTGTACTCATACCATATGTTTAAGAAGTAGCAAATGAGAGCATCGAGAGTGTAGCCTGCTTAAATAGTCTCCCGAGGCATGAGTAACTAAAAGACAGAAGTCCCAAAAATTGATATTCTATCAATGCTCCACCAAACAACTGACATGTTAATGCCAAGCTGTACTTGATTTGAGTCATACTATTTTAATGCACTCATGTTGCCCGAGAAGGCAAACGTTTTGTGACTTTCCAATTAATTTCTCATTATAAAACAGTAATGACAATAACAAAACATACCAGTAATTCCTTGCCGTGCATCTGGTATCGACTCTGTTGCAGTGACGCAGTATAATGCAGGCGTCAGGAGACATGAGATCAGCAGAAGTAGGCCTGTCTCATAGGGAACACTTTACTTGCCAACCAGCAATTTTGCTTTTACTGCTACGACATTTGAAAATGTCTGCTGTGAAACAGACCCATATCAAAGGCATGGCACGGGCTCACCTAAATGGAAAGCACTCAAATGTCTGCTTTCAGCAAGGTATATCACTGTCCATTATCTGGCACTATGGCAGTCAGCCTCAGATGAAAAGGCTCCTAACAGGATGTCTTTTTTTTTTTTTTTTAATAAAATTATATAGATATAGATAGATATATATATATCGATATATATATAGATATCTATAGATATATCTATAGATATATCTATATCTATATCTATCTATATATATATATATATATACATATATATATAGATATATCTATATATCTATCTATATATATATATATCTATCTATATATATATATATAAAATGTTTCGTATTGCATGAATTAACCTGAAAGGTTTTAGTACACCTCATATGGTACACCCATGAAGAACCTCTACACTTTTCAGTGGTGGAGAACTGATCCACTTTATTTGATTGGTCTGAACTCTTGTAATAGCCTACTAAGAGACATTGTGCGATACAAACATTGCATTTCAACATCATAGGATACACGGGTTTTCAAGTCTCAATTTCAAAAAGACAAAAAAAAAAAAAAGTCACCACTGTGTGTTTGATAGAGAGCTGAAAAGATGCTCCAATTCTTTTTCGGCTTCATGTCGGATTTCTTTAAGATTCAAGTTTGTAAACTTTTTTTGTCATTGCCTTTGTAAACACATAGCATCCTATTAAAACAGGATGAATAACAAAGATGTTGAAAATGACAAAATAAAAATCTGAACATGTGCTCTAACAATGATTCAAAATCAAAATGAAAGGAAGAAAAAATATCAAGTTTAAAGCAGAATGGGTTTGTTAACTGAGAAAAGTGAAAGCTGAAAGCCAACGTGTGGTATTTTTTTCACATACTTGCAAAGGAACATTACTGCCATTTATGAAGTTGACCTATAATAATTCATATTCAAAGCTGTATGCCTTTTGATTGCCACAATGAAAGCAGAGATTAAGTGGTCACGGTTAAGAATCACCATGACAGCAAACTCCTAAACATTTAACGGTACCATACACTTAAAACTGTAACTATGATGCAAGTGTCAACGCTACAAAATCATGTACCAGCTACAAGAAAAGACAGGAAGTCAAAACATCCAGATTTCTGTGAGTGGTGGGAAAAAGTTAAAGCACATCTTAGTATACTCCTGTGCTGGAGGTTGAATAAGTTACACAGCAGGTAGTATGCTTTTTTTTGTCACAAGCTACAAAGCAAAAAAAGTGCAACAATGGTGCAGACCATTCTTTATGTTTGGTTAGTTTTGTCTTTTTGTGTAATGAAAAGACAATTTACAGAGTTCAGATTTTTGTCAGGACAGTATCAAAAAAAAAAAGAAAAAAAAAAAAAGAGGGACTACAGAAACAAATACAAACATCAAACACCAACGTATATCTCTGAGAAAATTAGTTAAAGCTGCCTTCTTTCTCAAGTCACAAGGCATGGCAAAACCTGACATACTATATTTTTTTTTTTACCATGACAACATTGCAGAGCAGATCATTCTGGACAGGTTGGAAGCTGCAGAGAGAGACAGCTACATGTGACACACCATGGACAGCTCTATTGAAAAAAAAAAAAAAAACATTGGCTCACTTTCATTATTCAGACGGGGTCCAGGAGTAGGCATGAGGATATATTTTCCGGCAAAATTAAGCTTATATCAGACATTTCACCTTTCTGCTGTGACACCAGTGTTCTCAACTTGTTTTTGAAGACATGTCTCCGGCTAGACCGGGGTGAGAAGTTACCGCTACCATCTGATAGTGACAATCCACGCATCATTTCCACTGTGTGGCGTAGATGGTCATCAAATATCATTGCTGTATAAATTGTTCGTCTGTGTTTTGTTTTTATCCTCGAATGTCCACAATGTTCAGGCTCTGGTGGTGCTTGGTGGGATGGCGGCGCAGAGATGGCACGGTCTCTGTGCACCACTCATGGTCAAGGACAAACCAGACGTCCGGTCTCTCTCAGCGTTGCTATGGTAAAAATATTAGAGTGGGTGTCAGGTCACGTGGGGTGGGGGTGGACCGGGAGAGACCAACTGTGATACTAAAGATTACACCCCTAAACCTTCCCATTTAAAGTGGATCAATTTAAAAGCGACATTAAAATAAGAAATAATCAAGTTAAGAAAAACACTGCAAAAGGTTACTCTATTTACATACAATGGTTTTCTTAAAGACAAAGTATATCTTTACAGAAATCCAAAAATTTCAGAAATAGTCTCTTATGCGGTTTCTTTTTACATTTTAAGCTCTTCTTCTTTACTATAGCTCGTGTCATCCCCTCAGTCGCGTTTTGTTTATTTCACCGACAGGCTGGGTGAGTGCTTCCAGACCAAAGCCAGTCTTGCCCTGGAGAGCCCTGCCTGTCAGAGGCTGTTGCTTGTACTCTCAGCTAACAGCCAGTGGGTGCCATAGCACCAAAAATAAAAAGGACACCGTCCCATCTACTTGTCACACTCGCCAGAGAGCGAGGATAGTTCTGGGAGAGGTGGCGGGTGGGGTGAAAAGACGAGCCTTGGCGCAGGCCTCTCTTCTGGTTTTTGGGGCTGTAGTGAGGAGGCCTCAGTCGTCGCTGTCAGACAGGGTCTCGTATTGCTCTGACAGCAGAGACTGCCACACGCGCTGCTGGGCCACCGGGGCTCCAGCTGGAGGCAGCTGCTGCTGTTGCTGTTGTTGTTGTTGTTGTTGTTGTTGTTGCTGCTGCTGCTGCTGCTGCTGTTGTTGTTGGCTCTGTATGGAGGGGGAAGCTATGGAGGTGGGTGGCGTGCTGCTCAGTATGCGCATGGTCAACGGGTTGTAAGGGAACTGCATGGATCCTGGGCAAAGGAGGAGACAATTTTAGAAGAATTAGATGTGCTCGCTCCAGGTTGACTTTTCCAGGACACAGTTCTTGTTGGCACTGACAGCAGAGGCAGGACAGCTCACCTGTGGACGAAGGTCGGTCGTCCCAGCCCCATTGGGGTTGGGCTTGGGCTTGTCTGTGATAATCTCCCTCCGAGTGGACGGAGGACACAGAAGACGGTCGCTCCCCTCCAGCGTAGGCCTGACCAAGGTTAGGGGACTTGGACTTCCGGCTGTTGGCTTTGCTGGGCTTCTGCTTGCCTGTAGATTCAAAGAGGCAGAATGTGGAAATGAGCAACGTGTTCAACATTAGACCTCTTCTGATCATGCGTCATTCTGACCATGTAAATTGTGCCTACCCATACTGGGTGACGGGTTGGCCTCCTGGCGGGCGTCACTGCCTTGGCCGGGTGTGTTGTTCATGGCACACTGAGCCCCTAGTCCTCCCTGGTGCTCCTCCGGTCTCTCCTCCAAGTTGCCCATCAAGGCTTTGCGGATGATGTCCTCCAGGCCCAGGTTATTGGCCGGGTCACTAAATGAGTGATTCCTGGGGTTGATGCTGCCTATTAACAACACAATAAATTAAATATACGATGAGAAAGGAGACATCAACTAGACTGAAGTGTTAAGTCTCTGAGCGACTTTAACTGCTACTTACTTGAGCTGGTAACAGCAGGCAAGTTGAAAATCTCTGTGCCTGGTTGTGCGTTTCCTGCAAGACAATTTATTACTGTTGAAAAAAAGACTAATTTTCTGCCATGAAATGGCGTTCAACAGTGAGTCAGTGTGTCAAATTGATCCCGTGTTATCACATGCTGAATGAGCTTGAAAAATTAGAAGGCGTTGATTACACACAAATGTCTTGCATGCACACACATCAGCAGAGTTTGTTCCATTGTCTGATGCATGCATGTTAGTTTGAAGGAGGAAGATAAGAGAAGACCCACTTACCAACATCAGAATCACCGACACCAGAGTTGGAGTTCAACTTACGAAAGATCTCCTGCTTCTTTGATTTCACCATGGGCGAGGTGTTCTCCAGCTTGGTGAAGAAGGCAGGCAGATAGCTGACACTCCCTGGGGACCGTGAGTCATTCCTTGAACCAGACAAAGGGTAAAAAGTCAAATAGCAAAGGGGTAACTGGGGCGACAAGCTCTTGGCACAAGGCCTTCGACCCCACTGGGATTTCAAACGACTGCTGACGGAGGGGTGGGGGCGTTCTGCCTGCTGGCATCCATACAAGAAATTGATTTACAGTCTCAGATATCAAATGTCAGGGCGCTGACAGCAAACTAACTTTAGCGTTGTGGAGAAGTGTCGAAAAACTGGTTATTTATTATTCACAACATTATTACAGCTGACAAGATATTTATATCTCAATTAATTCAAAGTCTACATTTCGTTGTTATGAATTACTTTCTTAATTAACCTTTGCGTTGTCTCAGTTACTATATTCCTACAATGTTAATATCAAAACTAATTCTGAATCAATTTTAAGATACAGTATGAAGAGATCTACTGGCTTGTTGGGCAGACGGCATCAAACATCAGACTATCAATATGAATACTATGAATATCTTAATTCAAACCAGATTTATTTTTAGTTTAGAGGGTATAATTACATTTTGTTTCATAGAAGAAAACAAAGTAAAGAGGTAAAAATGAAAGACCAAAGTATGGTTTACATTTTTTTCTACCATGTCATTTGCATGTGCCTTCGTCATTTCTTTGTTAAGTGTTAATTGTAAAAAATAAATATATATATTTATTATTAAATTATTATGACCACCCGTACCTGATCTCGGAGTTGTCAGCCTCTCGCCTCTGTGGCGGAGGCCCAATCGCCTCCGGTTTGTCCATGCCTTGGTAGCTCTGTGGTGGAGAGATAGGCTCATAGTTCTCCATCTGCCTGCCACCTCGCTCTGGAGATTTACCCGGCCTAGACAGAGAGCGACACATTGTTGACAGATGATGGGTAATAAATTAGATTCGCGCTGACCATTTCAGGGTTAACAGGCTGGTCAAAGTACCTGGATCTAGACTTGTCAGGGGCATTCTCTGGGGAAACTCTGCTGGAGGGTCTCTGGTGGTGTGAGGCCTGGACCTGATTCTCAGGACTGTAGCGGCTGGGCATCTTGGCTCGCCCTGAAGAGGAAACGGGTGGCACCGCGCTCTGGAATGTGGACGAAGCTGAGGTGGAGACAGGAGGAGGGTCCTGATTCCGGGCGAAGTCCTGGGTTATAATA
Source organism: Ophiodon elongatus (assembly GCA_016806645.1). Lineage (NCBI taxonomy): Eukaryota > Metazoa > Chordata > Actinopteri > Perciformes > Hexagrammidae > Ophiodon > Ophiodon elongatus. The sequence continues at coordinate 3,766,466 of JACSYO010001980.1, read as the reverse complement.
TGCTGCAGGACAGGGAGTGACCATAAAAACAGGTTAGTTACGTATGATGGGTCGATAAACATGGTAAAACTAGCATGCGCCGCATTACTTTGATTTAGATTTCCCAGCGTTTCTTACCGAAATGTGGTCTGCCAAGGTCATGACCCGGTGAGTTTTGTTAACCTGGGAGTAGCTGTCAACCTGGGAGGATGGGGGCTGCTGGGAACTGGACTGAGGTGGCTCCCCTGATGGCCGGTAACGACTCATGTCGTAGCCCCGCATGCCAGCTGGTGAAGGTTGACAAAGGACAGAGCGTAGTTGTTTTGGAGTCAGGATGAGGTGTAGAGAGACAGGGAGAAGCTAATACACTGTATGCCGACAACAAATGGTCCACATTTGTTTGCAGGAGACAGGAATAACTTCAAGTGGAGTCTCGTGACGAGACTGGTGCAGAGGAATGGTGTCTGAAGGTCTCACATGACAAGGTCAGTGAGGTAAGTCATTTCAGTTCCAGTAATTTACTCCATTTGCCAATTTCCAAGCAGCTAAATTTAGCCTTCACAGCCGAATCTGTTATACAGTATGTCCTCTTTGACCTGAAGCACAAAATCCTTGACACAATCTTTGAATGAATTGAAACATTTTTACTATACTACTTACTCGAAAATATCATATGCTCAAACGGAGTTGGTGTGTTCATACTTGCTGCCTGTTGTTGCCCTTCCTCTGGTTTGTCCTGTTGGGGCTGGACTGGGGAACTAGCAGGGCTTATCACCTCAATGGTTCCTCCACCGGTGTTGTCATAGCGACTGGATGACACTGCAGGACAAGTACGGACCAAGAGTTACTATTAATGCTCAGCAAAGGACACCATCTTAAGCTTTGGTCATGTTCATTTTTAAGAAAAAGATTAGATTCAAGGTTTAAATCCTATTTGTGCTTGTCCACTCAGCTGTGTTGCAGTGCACATATGAGCTGTTTGAATAATATCAGCTATGTCCTAACCCACATGTATCCAACACACTCACAGCTGCTAGAGGAGTCAGAACTCTGAGAGCCTCGCTCTCGTGAGTCTTTGTCCGAGGCTATCTGCCGTGTGATGATGACATCGATGAAGTTAGCGGCTGTGATAGTCGTCTTTCCACGAGTCCGAAGCTCCTCCTCGATGCGGGACTTTGAGGTTTGAGGGCCCTTGTCCTTAATCCCGACTCCAGGGCCCTCAGAGTAAGCTGGATGGGGCTTCCCCCCTGGCAGAGACATAGCGCCGTATGGTGACTGCATAGACCGCCTCTCTGCCTCCTGCTGCTGCTGCTGCTGCTGCTGCTGCTGTTGCTGCTGTTGCTGCTGCTGTTGTTGCTGCTGCTGCTGTTGCTGCTGCTGCTGCTGCTGTTGCTGCTGCTGCTGCTGCTGCTGCTGCTGCTGCTGCTGCCGGGCGGCAGCCGACGAAGACATGTCGTCATCCCGTTCATGTTTGCTCTCCTTTACCTTGGCCACATCCATCTGCGGGGCAGAGGCAGCAGCGTCCACCAGAGCAGCCAGAGCATCAGCTGCAGTACTGTAGCGAGAGCTACTCTGTGCTGCTGCCGACACAGCTGCTGAATGGGGCCTGAAGAGGAAATAAATGATTAGATAAATAAAGATTTCCTGATGAATGGGTTGAAACATGCATATAACTTGAGCACAAACCCTCATGCATACATGAGCAGACATATACAAAGAGTACAAGTGAGCCCATCTAAAACGTAGGTTGAGCCTTACATCAGAGCGGTGATGACACTCTTGCCCTGGAAGATGCTAGGCCGCTGCTGAACCACTACATCCTGTGTCCTGAGCGAGGGAGAAGGGGAGTGCAGATAACCTCGACCTCCTGGCCGTCCTGGCTGCTCTGGTCCACCTGATGCACACACAATCATGAAACATTGAAACAGTGGGTTTCAAAATAAAGTGCAGTTACTGTTGAACAATCATGGCGGTATTAAGCTACTCCATGTATACATTATACGTGAAACAGTTCTGAAACTAAGACCGAAACCGTCCGTATCCCGCGGCCTCTCAAAGATAATAACTTCGATTTGAGATTTTCACAACTTCTAAACAGCAACAAAACAACTCACCTGCGCGGATGTATTCATTGGCTCTCTCCCGCTCTCGTTCTCGCATTTCCCTCTCCCGGTGCTCCCTTTCCTTTTCTCTCTCCTTCTCATCCTTCTCCTGCTGCTGCTGCTGCTGCTGCTGCTGCTGGTGGTGGTGGTGCTGCTGCTGCTGCTGCTGCTGCTGGTGTTGCTGCTGCTGGTGTTGCTGCTGCTGCTGCTGCTGCTGTTGCTGCTGCTGCTGCTGCTGCTGCTGCTGCTGCTGCTGCTGCTGCTCGCGGTCACGCTGCTCCCGTTCCCTCTCTGCACTGGCAGCCGCTGCAGCAGCAAGGTGGGCTTGGTGGCCTGCGGACAACAATGACAGACATCATACACACAGATTTAAAGACACATCAACTCACAGGGACTCAGCAGGATGGATCAGGCTTCCTTTAGAAATCTGAACCAAAAGGCTTCGCGAACAAGTTCTGAATCTATCATATCACAAATCACAGTAATATTCTGTCTCAGGAATATTACCATATTTACAAATAAACCGTGCATGTTTTCTGTGCCCCTGAAAATGATCTATTGAGAGCACAATTTCTGTAGGTAAAAAAGAAAAACTGTTTTGTGAGAAATCCCTCCCAGTGTGATTGAATTAAGACTCTACTTGATCTGCCACTGGACAAGCAGAACTGACCTTTGACACCTCAGGCAAGTGCAGGGCTGCACTCATACAGAGGCGTGAGGCAATGCGGAGATCGTGGCAGGGTAGATAAGGGAACGTGTGGGGATGGGAAAGGGAGGGGTCCTCACCTGGCGATATGGAGTTTGGGTTGAAAGCCCTAGGAGGGAAAGGGGGCTGAGCTCCAGGGAGGTAGATGCGTTCCAAAGTGGGAGTACCTGTTCCCCCAGGGTGAGGCAACAGGATAGTTGGAGGCATCTGGGCTAGATCAATAATTCCTTTTACAGACAGAAGCAAAGGGCCAACGGTGAACAACAAGAACCAATCCATAAATTTCTGAATGTATGAACACCGTATACATTTAGCTGTAACCCATCATCTTCATCTGATCAGTAAGCAACAGGGCTGCAAAGGGAGTGGAATAGTGGTCAACTTGGAAGAGGCAACCAATCAGCAAATGGAGATTTGGATGACCGTACCCAATTGATAAATTAAGTATTGCAGCCCCAATACTAAGAGCAAATCAGCTAAATTTGACCAGGTCATTTGCTTCTGGGCGTCTGGAAAAGGTAGCCACTACTTCACAAGCACACAGTCTGCATACATAGCCCCCCCTCACCCTCCCTCCCTCCCACGGCCTTTCCCCTGCCTGTTGTGGCAGGTGAGAGGGGGTCAGCTGGTGCAGGTCCGTACCTCGAGCCCCTGCAGCGTAAGGGATAGCGACGGGCTGTTCCCGTGGTGACAACCCTCGGGCCATGTCAGGTCGGATGACTTGCATCTGCTGGGAAGTGATATAATCATTGAGGATCGTCTGCCGCGTGTTCTCCATGGTGTACAGCTGGTAGGTGTTGTGGTAGCCTGTTGGAGACGGCTGCCTGGGGAACATGAACGCTGTAGCAGACGGCAGGAGAAAAAAAAACATAACAAAACATATGAACAGAAGGCTCACAGATACCTATCGCCACTGCTGACGTCAATAGCTGAAAAAGATCCTGGCAATGTAGTGCCTATGAATTAGAGGGCCTGAGCTGCATTCGTCAATTTACACAGAAACAAGGCTATTATATACACATTATTGTTTGAAGTCATGGTGGAAAGGATAGAAACACTGTACCAGGATCCAGCCCTCTGTGGAGGGTCATGGCCATGGCAGGGTCGAGGTGTGGAGGCAGGTGGGGTCTGTACACTTCCCCAGGACCGACGGGCCGGTGGTGGGGGTCGAAAGGGCTGTGAGAGGCTCCAGGGTGAGGGTCACCACCCAACACTGGGGACTTGGCTGGGACACTGTCCCTCTGTGTCGGGGTAATGGCACTCTTTCTTTCATGAGTGGCAGATTTGACAGAGCTCATAACACCTTTGTAGGAGAGAGAAACACACAAGACCCAGCAAAGGAGTTAATGCTTGGTTAAACAACATCTTAATATCATCTAATGAAAGTATATCTGTGCCAGAAAAAAAAAAAAACGGTCATAAATGTTCACCCAATGCCCTCAGCACTGGCTGCACATTTTCTGAATATGCTTATTCTAGCAAATAAGATGACCTGGTTTAGAAAGATAAATGCCTCAATACATTTGGTCTAGCTCTATAATTGTTGTATTTAGAGCCATGGGGTAGTAATAAATGGCTGAGAACCTGAAGTTCCATAGTTTGTGAATAGAATTACTTAATATACCCTCTGGTCCACGTCCCAACATGGGTGATCCTCTGGACACGGGATTGGTGCTGTAGTTGATGGGGGTCCTGCGAGCGTTGGCGTCCTCATACATGCTTGGGCTAAGTTGGGATTTGTTAGCCTCCTGGTGTGTGGAGCGCAGGACAGAGGCGGTGGAGTTGACCACGGTGTGGCGTACCGCCTTGCCCTCCTCATATTTGGCACGTTCCATGGCCTCGAGCTGGGGCATGCTGTGGGGAAGCTTAGAGGGACTGGTGATCAGGGACTTGACATTGTGCTTGATAGTAGACTGGTTGAGAGGGTGAATCTGGTAAATAAGAGCAACAACAGGTCAGTCATCAACTCATCACCAAGATCATAGGTTACATCCAGTATGTATATTTGTTGATTTAGCATATTCATATATCAAAAGGTTTGAGGTCAAATAGAGCCTCAATATCAAAGCCATTAATATGATAATTTGTTCACTGAACAGATCTAAAGAATGTAGTAGTAAATGCTGGTCTGCCGTACAAAAGTAAAATTGTCTTACCTGAGACATGGAGCCGTCCATAACCCTCCTGTCTGACAGGTCAGGGGTCTTGCAGATGTCCTGGCCAGGCTGATCTTGTCTAGGGATTTCGTGAATGGAGCGTCCCATCTCTTTGATAGTATTGACTCCCTCATAGGGCTTGCCCTTGCCAATTCCCCCTTCAAAGGAGCGGATCGGTGGGCTCTCTCGCTTTATCTGTTTCCCATATTTCATGGCATCTTCATAAGTCTCTGCGGCGGTTCTAGGTGTTCCTGGAAAGATTTGAAAAAGTATTACAGCCTTTTATCATAATTTGATGCTACTTGTAACCGTGATTGATTTATGGGACTGTGGCTAGTTTTGCGATGAGCTACCTTGCATGATAGATCCTGTGATCAATGGTCTTTCCTTAGGATCTCCATGTGGACCTTCTCTGGGCAAGGCTCTGCTGATCAACCCTGAGAAACAAACCAGCACAATCACTCTCCTGATACAGAACAAACAAACAAACAAACCAGGACACATTGTGGATACACACACGAGCAGTAAGTACCCTCAAATGGAGCTCCTTCCCTGCCAGGGTGTCCCCTGCCCATGGGTCCCTCCATCATGTCGTAAGTGCGCTTCAGCTCATGGCCTGTTCTGGGGCTGCGGGTGTTTTCCCTGGGGTTCTTGATAGCTTTTGAAAACAAAAATACATGATGAAGTTTGTGTGCTTGGTAAAGAAATACCAGTTATAATTATTGGCTGTATCAATAGTCAAAGCACTTACCATCATACGAGAGTATGTGACCACTCTTGCCTTCATAGATGACATGACCTTTAGATAGCTGCTCTCCCCTCGCCTTGTCTGGGTTGCTCAGGTCCTCTGTGGCCAACTTTGTGATTGTGCCCTTCAGGAGGTCAGCAGCAATGCTGGACTGGGGCAGGGCCGGTGTGCCCTATTTTGTAGAGAAGAGCAAAGACATAATGCAACATAAATGGCAGAATCACATACCCTGAAATATTGGACCACTGAAAACGGTCACTTATCTATTTCACAGCAAAAATCACTTCATCCATTTATTACCTGAGTGATTGATCCTCTCATTGTCAGACCCTCGCCCATCTTTGCTGGGTTGCCTCTGCCGTCCTGTATGGATGGAACTGCACCTCCTGGAGAGTTATAGGAGGGAAAAGGAAGAGTTTAAGTAACAATCTCAAAGATTTTCATAAAGACACCGCGTCACATAAAGTGGATAAAAACCTGGTTTCCAATGATCAATTGATCTCAACTTAAAATATTATTCTGTCTCTATTTATGCGTGGATGGATGAATTTTCATAACTTTAGTTTTTAGTCATCACAACAAACAGCATGCAGGAGACTTTAAGTGTGCCACGAGTGATCCATCTATTGTTAATCTGTTTGAGCTTGCAAAAAAGACATTATTTAATAAAAGCTTGCCTTCGCAAAATGTTATGATGCAGAGAGATAAAACCTTACGGCCTTCAAAGTACAGTAATCCCTCAGAGGTGTCGTTAACCTAGGCCGGGTTGGGACTTAATGTCTAAAGCTGCTGCAAGCCTACTCCTAGAAATGTGCCAGTGTGTCCTACCAGGCTTGTTAGGATCCTGCTGCCGAGGCAGACCCAGAGAGATGGAGCCCACTGTGCTCTTACTGCCCTCTGGCCCGTAGACAGCGTGGGACGGCAGGTATGTGCCAGGAGTTCCCTGGAAAAGCAGGAACAAAGATCACATTTCAAGGTCAGGTCAATGAGTTTATGAAAACAAAGAAGTAGTGGCAAGTGAAGTTGATATTCTTTTATATGTTATTCATTTACAAACTGAGGTAAATTCTATGATAACAGCTAATAAACAAAAAGTCTCCCTGACTAATAGATACTATCTGTGCTGACCGTTACTTAGAGATCACACTGTAAGCAATATGATGCACAAGACACGGGAAGCTTGTTCCATTTCTGTAGAGCTGAGGAACCAAACAAACTATTGTAACTATGGTCAACATGTTGCACATTCCGTTCGGTGTCCCTTATAAGTAAGTCTATTGCAAATTTCTGTCTTTTTAAATTATGGTCCATAATATACTCATTATATATTGGAACATAAACCGCATTGTCTGTGGTATGTCCCCAGAGTTTGTGCTAACGTCGAGCTGACTGAGGCAACTCAACAACAACAACAACAACAACAACATGTGACTATTATGGTTCAGGGTTGAGGTCTGGTTACACTCTGCTCCACTACTCCATCCTTACAATGTTACAGCAATGGGAACATTGGAGGGTATAACTAGACACATAGAACAGTGTTTGGTGTCTGTTGTGAAAAACATCTCATCATAAAATGACTGTTCATTCTAAGCACATATGAATTTAATGATTAAAAAGGTGCTCGGTGGAGTTTTCTTGAAAACAAATAAAAGTTGATTGCATTCAGTGTTACTCATCAAAACACACTCTGCATCCTTGACCTTTAGCAAATGTGTTGTATGCCTTTCCTTTCTCAGAAAACATTTGCAAAACAACATTTTCAAGTATTTCTAGCATTGTTTATATTCCTGTTAAAATGCTCACAGTCTTCTTCTTCCCTGCTGCATAACTTGGCGTGTTACCACCACCTGTAGCTCAGTGGAATATTGTGAAACCATTTTCAGGAAGAAGTATCGCATCCCCCTCGAGCACATGTGCCCTCGTGTGTGTGCGTGAGAAAAACTAAATGTGGACCCACTCATAAAAAACACCCCAGCTCCAAAGCACTACTTGAGGTAAAAATGGTCGCTATGGTGTGAATGTCAGTGGTGTGGGTACTAAGAGGAGGATCGCTGGGTCCAACAGTAGACCCCATCCCCTTGGTGTCTTACCTGCGAGATGGAGCCCCCCTGGATGAAGGAGGGCTTGTCCGTGGGCTTGGTGGTTGGAATGAGTGGAGGAGGAGAGGGAATGTTGGGAGGTCGACTGGGTCTGCTGAACGTCACGCGGACTCCATCTGGCATACTCTGAACCAGCTGGTTGGCGGCAGGGTGGAGGACTGTTGGGAATATGAAAAAATGATCTGAGATGACTGCTTACTAGCCAACATTTGAGGATTAGAGACCTACCTAAACAGCAAAGTATTACAAACTTTTTGCAAAGAAAAACGACAAAATATGTGCTCACACAGTAGCCAAAATCGGCCCACTAAATGTTTCTGCCTGCCAGACACAACAACTTCAACCAATCCAACCTAAAGGTTCCATTAAGCTTCATTTCCCATCAAACACTCCATGATAAAATATCCAGCTCAATTCTGAGCGACTCCAGTGAGTGACGAAGTCAGCACTGAAGACCTCAGTTAATAGTATGTCCTCAACTTGAGGTAACCGTAGCCCATGCCTGCTGTCTGTTTTACCGCCTCCTGGGAAAGCCGAATAGACAAAATGGATCATGACACACAAACACAAGACCGGGAGTAACCTTTATAGTTTTGACCCGACTACTGCTCCCGTCACACATGTTTAAAAGAAGTGAAGTGAAGAAGAATAGGAATTCAACTGTAAGAAATCTTATTTGATGATACGGGTCTCATTACAGTTCATGGTGCATGTCAAGTTTCCGTTTTAAAATGTGCAGTTTCCCCACTTGATAGGGATTGATGCGTCTACCCGGATATTTTAACTGGATTCCACTCAAATGACCAACAGCTTTTCCTTTTCCTCCTTTTATTTGGTAGGGTTAGCATATCAAGCCATTTAAGCCATTTAAGTTATTTAAGCCATTTCAGGCATTAAAGTCATTTCAGGTGAAAAACCTTTAAACAGAAAAACAGAGAAAGAAAAACCAAATACTCAATATACAAGTTAATTCAACAAGCAAAGCACCCATGACAGCCTGAGTGATAAAGCACCAGTGCCATTCTCTCTGATCTAAACATGCCATCAACTTAACACCAGGCAACTTATTTATTATTAATATGATCTATTTACACTTCATAATTAGTGACCAAAGACCAGGATGTACTTATAACCATCACCAAACTATTAGACCTCATTTGCTGTCACCATTTACTGTGCTTCCACCACCATCTGATTAGCAAACAGATAGAAACAGTCACCGGACAATTAACCATAAAGAAACACCGATATTTGTACAACAAACAATCAACTACAATCCCTGTGACGTCAAGCCAATACTCGCGCTCCCCAAACTGGTGGCGGCAGTGATCTTCAAATACAAAGACGCTTAGTTCTTGGAAAGTTCACCGCTCTTACCGGCTGCCAATTATTTTTCATCTCTTTTAGTCCTTTATATCTTTTTCTCCATAAAAGAAAAATCTTGTTTGACTTGACAGTGCAATAGTGTGAGAACATTAAAAATGGAATTTGTGTAAAACAGGAAAAAGTATTTCTAGCCATGTTGTGCTCCTTTATACCAAAGCCCTGAGAGGCAAGTGAGGACAAAGAATACTAGTGATCCATTTTCTAAGTCTGCTTTAAATAGTTTCTCTCCTGTGTTTATGACTTCAAAGCAGGCGAAAAAAAGGTTTCGCTTTATACATTGTTAAATATTATAAAAAACATTCGTTATTTCTCATGATTAATTGGTACGTAAATACGAAGGTGCGGTTTTGTTATGCATTTATGTTTTTCCCATTAAGTAAGTGTCATCATATTCACAACAAATTGGGCTCATGACAGACTACATAATAAATGGAAAGTGAGGAGATCAGGATTTATGGGGAATAAATGACTGTGGGTGATTGACTCAGACAATACAAACAAAAATGGTACTTTCTCTCATCCTCTTAGTCATGGCCATGTGAATGACACTGGGTTTGAAAAGTAAAATCATTTTGGGGTAATAGTTATCGTATTCTATGCAACAAGGAAAAAAGAAAACTGGTGATGATGGCAACTATTGACAGGCAGTGAGTCACACACCACCTCAACCTCTTTTTAATCCAGAATGTTGGACAAAAGCCAAAGTTCGGGGTGAAAGAAGCGTGGTAATATTTTCTTTGTGCACTGGGAACAGAACAAAAATATCTGGCTCATGCATTGACATAATCGCTGCTGTTATAAAATCACCAACCTCATCTCTAGTATGTGATTTTACCCGAAAGAGCTGGCTGGTGCTTGTTTGACTGCTACTGTCCTGGAGACGTGGACAGTGCATTTCCTTGGCGAAGGGATACAGGCTCTGCGTGGCCTCGAAGCACATATCCATAATGCTACATATTCTTTTTTTAAATGTCGTTAATCAACAAACCAAAACATACTGTACAGAAAACGCAACATTGTCATAATGAAAATATGAATATTCCTTGACAGAACTTGTATTTCTCATGTCAGCTAACATTGACTAAATACATTCAGTACATGACCGCAATGTGGGGACATAAACCTTTGGACAAGAGGAAATTCAACCGGAATTATCTAATGCACAAGTGCTTTAAAACACTGCCAAACCCCGACTTATGATGGGATTAATAGCTCTACAACATTCCTCCTCTGCTACACTTTTTAAAAAGGTATAATATGCAGGAACTTTCTAAAAAAACATGTATAGACTAATCCAAAAATAATTCCTCTCAATCATCATTTATGACCAACTAGTGTGCCCTATGCCTGTAGTTTCTCATCAGTCAGTCAGTGTCTCTCGAAATGGCCAACTGACAAATGTAACATATTAAACCTATCAAGCAACTGCATACAGATATAAAAACAGTCTGTGCTGTAAATTATAGATATCAATCCATGTCCAAGGGAAATATAAGAGGGGCTCAAACATAAAGTATACTGCAACCCAAACTACAGAACATTCTATTGCCAACAGAGTCCAACAAGTGCCTCCATTGTCAAACACAACAGACTCAATGAGTGTCAGGAAAGCCTAGTTTGTATCAAGGGAAGGGAGGAGGCAAAGAGGGAAGGAAGGAGGAGGTGAACATGTGTGCTTTTACCTGGTGGCACACTGTAGCGGGAGGCATTGGGGGTGTTGGGGTCAGGCTGGGGTGAGGCCTTGCTCAGTTCCCTGGGGGAGAGTCTGTAGGGAGAGCCTGGCCGACCAGAGTGGACCTCCTGGTCCAGAGCCAGCTTCATGTCATAAGGCATGTAGGGTAAGGGCTTACCTGCAGTACACAGGCATAAGGACAAAGGGAAGACAACCACTATTAAAACAAGAACTCAATGCCGGTGAGCATCGAGCTGACCTAGAATGGACAGCCCTGTACAACCAACACCGCCAACTAGACACACACCCGTTGAAACCATTGTAATGAATAGCTTTCTGTCAAAGCTCAGCTGCTCTTCTCTTCACAGCATCCGGACTAAAAGGTGCTAAAAGCTTTACAAAAATCAAGCCGCAGTGTAGTCTGCCAAGTGACTTTCCCACTCTCCCTTCTGAAGCAAAGTGGCTGACCTATGCCTGACAAGTGTCTTATTCTGACACGCTCAAAACATTCAGCTTCTAGGAAACACCAGAGTCCCCTTTTTCATCCAAAGGCATTGCAAGAGGGGCATCAGTAAGGATTTCACCTCTGAGTTTGCATTAAATTTAAAACAGCTGACGTTTTTGTCCTGGCTCCGGCTGAACCACATTACGACAGTCCAGATCACCCTCAAACATTTTCTTTTTTGAAACTGAACAAAAACGATTGGGGCCTATGAAATGCATTAGCTAAAAATAGTCCACGGCTTGCGGCGACAGGGGGACAAGGCTGACGGAGCGATGAACAGGAAGAGGGAGCGATGAGGACAGAATGAGGATAGTTTTTGTTCTCTTACCATCTCTGTCTATTACGGTGGGGCTGCGGGTGTTGAAGGGCGGTCTGCGCTCCAGGTCTCCCTGATCCTGCCTCTGCTTCTCCTCTTGGTGCGCTGAGTCGTGCACTGCTTTGATCTGGTGTTGCAACATGGCAAAGCCACTGATGGGCACACCGCCGGGGCCAAACGGACCGGGCACCTAGATAAACAAAGGAGGGAAAAGGTGTTGTTGTGCCATTGAACAGAGAGCACTAATGCATGCCCTGCGCCCGTCTGAATGGATGAACCTGAAGCTGTGACTAACCATAGGAGGGATGTTAGCAGCCCGCTGCTGCATCTGCTGGATGTTGAGTTGGGTTTGCTTGGGCGAGGACACCAGCACAGAGCCTGGAGGGTTGAGCAACGTCGGCTTGTCCATGGAGAACATTCTGCAGAGGTACAAAGCATCATTTTTGTTTTTTATGTGTGTGTGTGTGTGTGTGTGTGTGTGTGTGTTTTTTTTTTTTTTTTTTTTTTTTTGTGTGTGTATATATATATATATATATATATATATATATATATATATATATATATATATATATATATATATATATATATATATATATATAGATATATATATAGATATATATATATATATATATATAGATATATATAGATATAGATATAGATATATAGAGATAGAGAGATAGAGAGAGAGAGCACAAAACACACCTCTGTCTTTCAGGCTCTGCTTCCACATCCTCGTCAGCACTGCAGGTGGCGCTGGAGTCATTATCTGAGTGGAGTTCCCTGTGCCTCTCGCCGTGATCTCCCTTGTCGCCTCTCTCCCTGATGTCAGGCTCCATCTTGATCTGAACCTCTCCGGTCTTCATGTCCACGTCCTGAGGTTCAGTTTTGGGATGCACTGAGCCTGCATAGGAAGCCATCCTGGCCTTTTCCTCCTGAGATCCAGTCTCACTCTCCGGGCTTTTCTCTTCCTTGACACAGAGTCCTCTGTATAAGGGCTCCAGGGCCTTTCCATTACTGGCCTGACCTTTGTCCTGGTCAGAGCAATGAGCATCTCCTGCAGCACTGTCTGCCCTCTTGGAGTCACCCGACTGAGAGGGGGAGGGAGCACTCTCTGTATCAGAGCTGTTGTCACCACCTGATGAATCATTAAAAGATGAATTACTACATGTCAAACAATACATGAAACTGAAGACGTTAAAGCCAATTTGAATGCCTTTTAAGAAAAAAGGACAAACTAAATGAAATAGTTCTGAAAATTAAAATAAATGTAGGTCCGTGAAGACTCAAATCTACCGACTGGGGGGAATTTATCATGTGGAAAAAGCCTTACTTAGAAGACCAAGTGTATCAGGATCGTGAAACAAATGACTGAATTAATTATTAACTCAAGAAACCACAAAAATAACCTCCAAAAAGGCTCCATGTAATAATCCAAAAAGTTATCACGTCACACATTTCTTTCTTTACTATGTGGAATTTATCCATAGTCACGTTTTGTTTGGCACACACGTAATTGCCAGTTTGTATTGTATCTAATCTATGAACACTTTTTGTTTATTTAATGATCTTGCTTCATACCATTTAAGATTGACAATGCTAAAGCCAAGGCCTGAAGATACGAGAAAACAGACTTTCAAAATACAATAATGACAATAAATCTAATAATCTGTTCTTTTACACTTGAGTTGAAGTATCTTAAATGCCAACTGTGTAGACATAAGACAAAAGCAAGACCCTCAACAAACTGCAATTTTTTAGGGATAAAAACATGAATTCATGTCTGAACATCATCCATCCTTAAGATAGAAACTGTGTGTTTTTAAATCTGCCTGCCTCTGTTGGTTTGCATATTGTCTACCGCTGCAGTTGTTGCCATGGCGATGGCAGTCCAGATGGTATGTCTATGCAAAAACAATTTGCAGATGCATTTTATGTATCAAACCAAAATCAGAGAAAACGCTAAACATTACAATGTTGGCAGGAACACTTGAACAGAGCTGTACGAATGCCTCCTCTGGCTCCCGCTCTACTGTCTGATGTAAATAATGTGAGCTCAACAGGCTGCTGATCACTAAGACCTCGAGAGCACAGTTTGGGTTTCCATGGAACAAAGACAAAGTCAAATAAACATGACAGAAAACCTTGCGACCTCCCACTGTCGCCACTGCTATCATGTCAACTGGAGGCTGTTGAGCCTTAAAACAAAAAGAACTGTATTACTTTGCTGAATTATTTTTTTTTTTTTTAAACAGCACTATTTAGTAATAATTAATCTATTTCTATACGTTGCACGCTATCTTTTTCATAGGGGCCTGCCAGCAAAGATAAGGAGCTCTGGAGCGGAGGGAGGCGGGTAGACAGCCAGGCTTGCTGGATCAAACAAGTGGACCGGTACTTTGTGTTCAAAGAGCAGCCTTTGTTGAGTCTTCAAAGCCAAGAATTGTTATGCAACAGGCACCCATGTACTCAGAATTGGTTCATATCTTTTATCTCCACCTCTCCCCCTCTTGCTTCTTTTCATTTGATCCTTTTTTTCCTCTCCCTCATTAAAACTACAGTCAGTGGAGAGCAAACCAAATGCCATCAACCCAAATGAAATCCTTACACGACAATTCAGAGGGCATTTTGGATCAGGCTTCCCGGCTTTGCCCTGTACTTATCGCAACACTCTCTTTCTCTCCACTTCCTCTCCTTCACCCAGGTCGCCCTAGGACTCAGACAAACGGCTAGAAAAGTCTGAAACAAATGTGTCTGGGCATGTGCGCGTCTGCGTGTTTGACGATGAACACGTGCTCCCCATCATCCATCTCCCTGACCTTCACTGTCATCTGCGTTGTCGTCATCATCGTCATCATCAGGTGACGCCGCGGCTAGACCTTCACCTTGAGACCTATCAGCACGAGCCCGCCGTGTGTCCTGGGAAACAGAAAGTCACAATTTGCATTCATGCATTACGGTTACAACAGTTCAATGACTAACCACAACAGGGAGAGGATATCAAGTAGCTTACCTGCTTATGCTGCTGGAGCAGGTTGTCCAGGTTGTGACGTCTCTTGTAATTGAAATAGAAATTCTTGCACTGTGCCTCGCTTTTGGTGCCCACCATTTTGGCAATGGCTGTCCAGTTTCGCCCGTGCTCAACGAGCCCTGCAGGACAAACAGACAATCAGCAGGAAAGACTTGCAGCCGATAGATAGATAGATAGATAGATAGATAGATAGATAGATAGATAGATAGATAGATAGATAGATAGATAGATAGATAGATAGATAGATAGATAGATAGATAGATAGATAGATAGATAGATAGATAGATACTTTATTAATGCCGCAAGGGGAAATTCCTTCGGTACAGCAGCATTTTTACATACAGGTAAGTAAAGAACAATATATACAAAAATAGAATGTAGCCAACAAACAAACAAACAAACACTTGAAAGAATACAAATGAATGAGAAGAGATCCCTTGTCAGGTGTCATAAGCTAATGCTCTATCAGACTAATTACAGTAATTGTATTCACCGTTTAAATTGGATTCAACTGAAATGATTTAAAAGGAACAGCAGAGTGGTGAAGCCAAGCCATCAAAGCCTGATTTATCATATTTCTGTAATAGTGCCATTACTATGATTCAAGAAGACGATCTCAATGCATTCTCAACAGTCTCTCTGTAGAGGGGAAAGTTGCTGTCGTTGCTATCATTATTGAGGGCAAACCTTTGGTATTTCTGCAAAAATGACCCTCTACTTGGTTGCTATGGTTTGCTGTTGGTCTTGCCCATCCCGATTACCACTGAGCTGTGCACACAATCAGCTTTCATGGTCTCGCTAAACTTTGAAACGACTCTGCAAGCTGCAGTGAACTGGAAGACTGCCATTTACCTTTGACATTAGGGCTTCTCCTCTCTAAATCCTGTGACCCTGTGACCTCTCCTCCCTCCCGGCCCTACTGAGACGAGGGATACTGACAGCTTGACAAATCACCAGAGAGCTAAAACACAAACCCCCATTACTGCTCCAGTTAAATTAGGGAATGGGGACATTGGGACCTTTCAGAGTGACTCATCTTCTTTAGAGTTACTTGCAGACAATCCAGCAATGTTAGACCGGAAGGGCTTTTGTGCAGTCAACACCTCGACAGTACATACTAAAGCGTCCTAGCAAAAATGATGTCCATGCAGCCTTCTTTTGTTTTGACCACCATGGCATCTTCGTCTAGCAGCCATAAAAATATGCATAAAACACTCTTTCACATAATGATCACTGTCAGCAGGATCCTCCAAAACAATCTACACCGTTAAAAAGTGCAGCGAGATGTTTAATAGCATAGCTGAGCACTGCACAACACATTCAACGAGAAATATTTCTCAAACGTTGTGGCACCCTTCACTTAAATGTCCTGAGATACATTTACTTGAATGCGCAAGCGTCCTAACAGCTATATTTGTTGCATGACAAAGGACAGTATGTGGAGCAACAGAGAAATAATCAAGAGAAATGATCACACTTCCTCAGTGCTGCCAGCTCTGACAAGATGGACGCTTTTTTCTTTTCTGGATCGGCATAAAACTTACCATAAATAACTAAAATATTACCATAGCAACAATCTACCCGTTCATGTTGCGTCCTTGACTAAAGTCCTTGAGAGAGCTAAGACGATGTTCTCATCTTTGTTTTTAAAATGTTGGTTTGGTAGATACTTATTCTAAATGTAATAAGGAATAACTTCCAAGGCCACCTTTGTGAAGCTCATAACAGTCAAATTTAAGTTGTAAGAGAGGAGTTACATCACTTCTTAACCGTAACTGTTGTATTATGTGTGTTCTATTTTGTCCAAATAATGTGCTTGCAGTAGGCACCCATGTCTGAAGCCCTGATATCTCCCAACTTCTCTGAATACCAGTATTTTACCGTAATATCTGAGCTCAATAGGACAAGACAATCTTTGATCACACAAGGGAAGATGGACGTTGATCTATTCGATTTCTGACTTGATTAAAGTAAATTTGTTGATGACCAAATCAATGAAAAACTACCCAAACAGTTTAATTTTCAGGTGAGAAATGACATTCAATACAACAAAAGAAGTTATTCTATTTCTCTTGAAAGAGCAGAGTTTCTCTTTCCTCCATGAAAACCCTGATTTGACTACTAGGCCCGAGATGTGCTGAACTGGTATTAACACCGAGGCTAACGCAGATCAACAGGTCACAACGTCTCAGAGGGGAACTGTGTTCAATGGGCTTGCACGACCAGCCATTCGTGGCGGCATGGGATAAAAGTGATTTCTGGACGTGCTTTGCCATCTGACTAGAGGAGGTTGTGCAGGTCTCTTTAAAGTACACTAACCCACAGACATATCTAGCATAAAGGTCTGAATGCCTGCGGAGATCACAGCAGCAATATATTTTTGCTAACAGGGAGGCAAATCTCCAAGAGGGTCTTAATTAATCCACATTAATCCCTTTATTTACTCCCCCAGTCTATGTGTCTTGGTACTCAGGGAAACCCTACGTAAGAGCCTATACCAACAAAGCCGAGCAAAAAGGGGGAGAGGGGGCATACTTGAATGGCACATGACCTGACTAATGACTGTAGCGGTGCAGTCTGAGACTAGGCACGGTGTGCAACAAACATTTGAAGAATTTATAAGACCAGAGTAACTTAAAACATTGTAGAGCATTTGACAAAGTTTTAAAATGTGAATAATAGATAGTGATCTTTGGAGGAAGCCGCAACTGTCATGCTCTATTGCTTGATGGATGGCCTTAATAGATCACTTCTGAGAAGCCAGCGGAGCAGTACAGTGAAAAGAAGAGAAAAAAAATCCCCAAACCCCTTCATGAGTCTCAGACAGCTAGTAAAGCACCAGCACGAGTTTCTATTTGATCATTCCTGTGTGCATGTAAGAAACAGGCAGGGCGAGGCAACATCTGATAATCAGAGAAGGAAAAAAGAAAGACAGGAGAAGGGGGGGAGGCAAAGAAAGATCAAAAAGCAGAGGAGCCACAGCAACGCAGAGAACGAGAGGAAGGACAGAAGAGATGAAGCGAAAAATAAATAAATTGAAACACTACCTTTTTTGGCGACCTCCATCTCCTCCTCGGTCCAGCGAGAAGTTTCTCCGGTTTCACCAGCACCAGCTAAATCGCAAAGACAAAAGACACAGCCCCGTCAGCACTGGCAGAAAGAAGGAGAGAAAGACCGAGAGAGTGACAGTCCTCTTTCGGCTGTCTCCTTCTCATGGCCACTAATCTAATAATCTGTTTACATTCAGGGGCTGCCGAGACCTGCGCCCTCTCTTGCACTCTCGCTCTAGCTCGCTCTCCCACTCTCATTCTTCCCTCCCTAACTCTCTCACTCTCTCTCCCCTTCCCCACAGCCCAGAGCAAGCCCTCCTCCTCTCTAATCCAGAAGGGGAGGGCCTTGGTCAGCTGATGTAGCACCAGGCAGTGAAAGAGTTGAGCCCTGCCTCCCTCTTTGGGAAATGGCCTTGGATGGAGACAAACAGATAGACAGAACAGCCAGCGCAAACCCCCACCCCTTATACTATGACACTGCGCATCGCACACATGCACACAGTTCCACCCACACCCCCACCAACACAAAATTCACAGAAGTGCACGGTTGGTGTGGAGGGGGCCGAGTGAACTCTAGCCCACTCTGCTCCGTAGCACTGTGTAAACATTTGGACTAATATAGCAGCAGATGTACGTACCCTTGACATCAACAGGAGTCCTTCCCCCTTCCCTCCCCCCACCAACCTCAAAGATGAGGAGATCAATTCTCACTGTTCAGACTACCAAACCAAAGGTCCCCCCGGCCACAGTCTATTACACTTAGTTAAACAAATGTCTGCTGCACTAGACTTCCTTTTCCCGTGGCAAAAGCTCACATGTTCTCCCCGTGACAGTTTAGGCCCCTCAAGGGTGGTCATTAATCTCGGAGTTGTGCAAACAGACAGGGGTGTAGCATCACACACGCACACGCACACGCACACGCGCTTCCTGAACTTGCCTGGCACCATTTCAACTGGGCAAGACTGACAGACAGCTACCCTTTAGCACCTAGCCCACTTACTTCCAAGAAGCACCGTAGCTGCAGGGGTTACAACAGAGCAAGCAAACAGACACACAAAATCCACAATGTAGTCACTAAAGGAGATTACGGTTGACTCAGTCCTATGTAAACCATGATACGCCCAGAACAGGGCCAGGAAAGGTCAGAGGGTTAAGAGGATGGAAGGACACGCTGCAGACAGTTAGTTAATCACATTAGAAGACAGACCAAGCATTGCTCAGGCTGTTGGGAGCTCCACAGACAGCAGGGGGAGCAGGTGGTGGAGAACCAAAGCACAATTACAAGACAGTGAATTAATGATGCAGATTACCACCACAACAAGCTTAACACACAGGGACTTGGACACCTGAAAACCTGAGCTAGCATTGTCTCAGACTTCCGAAGGGCGGAGGAGTGCAAGCGCGTGACTGAGAACCATGACAACAGCTCAACCAGAGCAGCATATTGCCATGGTGATAGACAGATGATATACAGCTTCCTGAGTGGAGTGCAGCGCAGGACAGAATCTGTCTGACACTTGGTACTGAGTGCCTGAAACCCACTGTCCACGGCTTGTGAATCTACACATATTAAGTGGGAGAAAGTCAGCAGCCCAACTCTGACGCGTCTCTAAACTGTGTTACTATTCAATGCTCCACACTCACAAGACAAAAAGCTAACATTAGGAATGCTTTCCCTTACACCAGGCCAGTCAGTGACAGCACCTGATTATTCACGAGAGGAAAAATAAAAAGTATCCATTACTTTTGACATTTAAGAAGAAATATGAGATGCCAGAGAATGGACACTGCGTTTTTTAAATAATTATTAGTGTTGATTGCATGAATTGCTGCACGCTTTTGGCATGTTTTATTAACTCAATAAATGGCAAATGTTAAATTCATGAAGTCCACTAAATTATAATTAAAATACAACATTGAATGCTGATATATTATGTTTATATTATTATTTATCTGGACATTGCGCTAATGACATTAGAGCACACAAATGCCAACATACCGTTTTGCAGCTGAGGGCAATTATGCATGTGGCAAAGTATATACAGTATGTTGCCTCTGCGCCAAGTTCACAATAAGAAAAAAAGTGGCAGAGAGAGAAAAAAGAGATTTTCAGCTACAGGGCCTAAACAACGAGGGGCAGAGGCATTCCTCAAAACTACTTCAGGCAAGGAATTTAAACCATATTTGGGATTTAATATCCCAGTATAAATGTACTTCAGTATCCATCAACTCTCTGAACACACTGCAATAATTCCACTGGAACTATGAGGCTATTATCGCTGAACTCTTTTTGGAATGAGGCTCATTTGCAATGAAAGGGGCAATTTTGCGACAAATGTGTGCATATTACCAAATTTAAATACATACAAACAGCACATGGGCACCGGACACTATTTGCTTGGCAGCACAGTTAGGGGTACATTTCCCCCTTCGAGGGAACTTTGGGAATTACATGGATTTTTTGTGCAGGTTTGTGAAATCCTCTCGTCTATTTGCCCTTGTCTGCGTTATAAACTGAGTGACTCAGAAAAAAGAAGAAGTGACACTAGAAAATGTTCAGTGCCTATCCAAAAACTATAGTGAAAGCATTATATTTACATTCACATATTTAGGTTTTGTGACCTTCCTTTCCCTCAGTTCTGTGTCAATAAGTGTGTAGCAGTGTCGTATGAAAACATTTTCAACAACCTCGAGAGAGCATCCCCAAGAGGATTCACCTTTATTAGCGTCCATGGAAGCTACTGGAGTCTGGGGTTTTGCAGGCTCCTTCATGGACTTTTGCATTGGATCAGACTTAGGGAGCTGCGGAGGATCTGGCAAGGCAGGCTCAGGGGCAGTGGGAGGAGCCTCCTCAGCCGCCACAGATGCAGCCTCATTGGCCATGGAGCGTGTGGTGATCCTTCCCTTACGTCGGCCCTGGCTGTTGGCAGTCTTCCTGCCACGCGGCGTGTTTTGCTCCTTTCCGTCCTCGTCCTCCCCACCGTCACACTTGTCTTTGTCCTTGCCAATGTCCCTGTGGTTTTGGACGGGGAAAAAACACACAGCTTTAGAGACTGTTGGTACAGCAAATATCTATTCCCCTTTGACTCAGCAATAACGGGCCCTTTTGGTAATCTGTTCTTTTCCTTCATGACTGAAAACACAAGAAAAGCGTATTAGAAATCGTCTGTAGCCAAGCCAGACAGACTTATACACAAGTTAGCAAGTTGTCTTGTCTGTTGGCCACGTGCCAAAACAGACACTGATATCCCTTTCTAGGTCGCGAACAAGCGTCACCAACAAGGGCTTGGGGATGTCAAATCTCACTTACCATTTTTGTTTTTTTTCCAGTTTACCACAGTTATAATTGTTGACTCTAATTGAATCTTACAATATCATAAAAGTCGCCTCCTGCTCCACTATAGTTGAATGTGAAGCTAGCTTTGTAAATCTTCACTCTTGAGTTCGTCACTATTCATGCGTCACAAGCTACAGGTGTGTCTCTTATTTATAGTCCGGAGGAATATTGCTGATATACACAACTGTAACTGTACAGGGCTTTTGGACTATGAAGGTTGATGTTAAATAAGAGCATTAAAAGTCATCAAGCTGCATATAATGACTACAATAATGAACTGAATGCACTGAAATATCATAAAATGCAGTCACCTTTTAACAAACTATTCCCAAAATGATCACAGTGTGTGGAACCAAGACGGACACCACTTGGAGGGGAGCTTTAACTGCAGGGCCTAATGGACTAGAGTGACACCAGGACAAACGACTCTCCACATCCTCACCTAGAATCCTCCTTATCATCTTTCTCTTCCTCGTCCTTCTTTTCCTCGTCCTCTTTTTTCTCGGATTTCTCAGTTTTTTCCTCTTCGGTTTTTTCGTCTGACTTTTCTTCTTGTGAGGGACGTGTTATTTGCTGGAGACAAAACACAGGGGAAATATTGAGCAGTTTCTCCTGGAAACAAAAAGAAAAATGTCAACGTGTCGATGACAAAGTGATTTAG
This sequence comes from Ophiodon elongatus, assembly GCA_016806645.1. Classification (NCBI taxonomy): domain Eukaryota; kingdom Metazoa; phylum Chordata; class Actinopteri; order Perciformes; family Hexagrammidae; genus Ophiodon; species Ophiodon elongatus. The sequence continues at coordinate 3,744,718 of JACSYO010001980.1, read as the reverse complement.
GATGCAGAAAAAAAAAAGCAAAAAAGCAGAGACCACTTTTCAGTCCTTAGATATAAGATGTAAAAACTTAGCCTGTTATACAGTTAAATGTTCATTCAAACAACTACAAGCATTCACTTTTGTTTTTTTTCAAAAGAAAAGACCATATGTATGCATCTTCCACCGGTTGGAAAATGACATTTTTACACACATCCATGTCCAGTTTTCCTGCAAGCAGCAGCAACTTCAAACTGTATAGCAGTGCCTGCATTGGCCCTGTGAGCCCAGAGGACCATCTACAACTGGACAACAGAAGATGAGCATGAGTAGTGTGCTTAAATATCAGTTTGATTAGCAGACAGACCGAGTCAGGTAAATGGCAGAAACGTATGCCGACTCTCTGCTTTCAAGCCGCACAACTTCCTCCAAACTAGTATAATAATACTAACGATAACGCAATACGCCAAATCTAACGACTAAAAAGGCAAAACTAAGGACTGAAGTTACAAGACAAAAAGCCGAGGCATACATTCTGTACAGATACGTTTAAGGCTATGCCATATATTGATGATCTTCACATTGTCCAGCATCGGAAGAAACATATATGACACACCATTGTAAACATTGCAGATACTGTCCACTGATTGGTCTGCTTTACTTTCAAAATTCGCAAAATATTTTACTTTCCCTTACTATTATGATGTTGTTTGATTGCACAACGTCAGGCTATAGAGCAATGATCAGCTTTTGGATTGGTTCCCCATGAGCCTTCACCTTGCATGGCAGATGGATTCTCGTAATGTCACGTGAGAATCGCTGGGCCACATAAATACAGGGAAATACATCTCGTCAGACTTCATGTAACTCGTTTGTCTGGCACGCCGGTGACCGGACCAATCAGCCTGCCGAGAGGAGCTACGGGCGGCGACAGGCGTGGCTTCGGTGTGCACGAGACAACAATGGCGGCTCCTAAAGAAGTTAGCGTGGATGCTGCAAGAGCATCAGTTTTAGTACGTGTCTTCATCGGAAGAAGCGCAGAGAACCCGTTTTTGCTCTTCTCCTGACCCCTTCCTGTAAGAGTTTGATTGACAGACGGTTCATCCAATCACCTACCAAGTAATTTCTGAAAGAGCCAGCCCTTTTCCAAACGGTTCCCAATCACTGCTTCTCAGATGGGTCTGCGTGACAAACCATGTGGCGGGTCAGGTTATACGAGTCTCGCCTTCACGGCGATATTCGTTCTCCCACGGGGTGCGAGCTCCTGGGGAAACGAAGGCTCCACATGCGGCACAAAAGGAAGCGCTTCAACCGTTGCGCACATTATCATTGCGCAACCGAAACGGGAATAGGATATCGCTTTTGCTTTCCCCGGGAGCTATTGTTAGCCATCTCCAGTTCCCAAAAGGTATCAGTCATTTCTTTGCCGTTACTGTTCCCAGTAGTGGAAATGGCAGGCAAAACCAAAGTAACGAGCTCTAAAAGTAACGTTTTACGCTCATTTGCATGCTGCGCTATTGCTTGCACAAGTGGTAGAAGCGCAACGTAACCCTTGGCTTCACAAGCTGTGGATCACCACACACACACACACACACACACACACACACACACACACACACACACACACACACACACACACACACACACACACACACACACACACACACACACACACACACACACACACCTAAAGAATGTGGCCACATGACCACTGTGGTCTGTGCGATCCGATCTCAACATGTCCTCATGGTGTCTGGGTGCATTCTAACCCGTCCGCTTGTGATCCGATCACCCGCATGTTAATGGCCAGGTCCAAACAGGGCCAAAGTATCAGTAAATCCCTCAAAGAGAGATAAGGGCTTGACCATGACACTCATTACAAATGTTATACCTCCCTGCTGCAGATAAAAATGGTGTCTCATGGAGAAAAGAGGATCATGTAAGTGTTCCAAATGAAAACGGCTGGAGAGTCGAGTTCAGATAAGTACTGCGAAAGTAGAGTGAAAACATCATTCAAAAGTGAATTTTAAAAACAGATTGAGGACAGAGCAACATTCTTTATCATCAGTGCTGGCGCGGTAACCACAGAATGCTTCCTCCTGCCTGTTCCATGAAAGCGCTGTGCTGGAACAAGTCTGGCTATGCCAAGCCAAACATCCCATGCTGGTACCAGATGGGGCCAAGGAATGTGCTCCACTCAATGGTAAAGGCAAAAGATATGGACAGAGGCAAAGAGAGGGAAGACTGGGGTTCAAGTGAGAAAAAAAACAGGGTTATGGCCGCCCGTCTATTTTACAACACTGTGCTTCTGCACACGTGGAGTCTGCCTTGCATGTCATACTGTAAAGTGTGATAAAGAAGTGCTTGGCAATTCCACTAAAACGGTTTGAATCAGTGCTCTTTAGTGCTTAGTACTGATCCTTAAATGCTGAGGACGAGTTAATTACAGAGGTATTGTATACTACGTGTGTGACGATTGAAATAAAGTATATATTTTTTTTTTAGTGGCTGTTCTAGCCAGCTCAAACCAAAGACCGCTAATAATCACATGGGTTTAGCCTGCCAGAGTGGAGCTACATGACTAGCAAAAATAAAATCTACAGTAATGGAAAGAAAACCGCATGTGGAGCTCTCACAGGTTTACCCCACATATACTGTTCAGTTCACTGCCTTCCCTTTTATGTGCTTTAAACCAATTGGAGACGAAAGTGGAAAATGTGATTCTCAGTTGAGGTCATCACCGTTAGCTCTTTATTTGTCAAGATTGTTGCTGACGAGCTACTTTTGCGTTTACTTTTTGATGCAGATCAAAGCGGTGCTTTCTACAGTATTTCAAAAGTGTGTTCACCCATATTTTGCATGTCTCATGCTAAAACAGCATGGGAGTATTTACAGTAACTTTGGGTGTGATGGTTCTACAGTGCAGCATGATGATGCAGCTCCACTGTGAACTTCTTTAAGGGAAGCCCTGCTGATTCAGAGCTCAGATTGCAGCTTGATGTATGCAGAGGGGACCATGTCAAACTTGGACTGGGACTTGAACCCTTGACTCATTTCCTGCCTGCAGTAGTCTGCAAAGCATGTTTTTTGGCACTCGACAATTTCAGGGACTTTAATTTTTTGCAGGGCGGACCAGTCTGTTTTAGATCAGCTATCCTCTCCCGTACATGTCTTTCAGTGAGACGCTGTTCTGGTTGGGTCCGGGAGCGCTCATGTTTGCTTTGGAGGTGGTCAGAGAGCCGTGGCATTCCTGCCTCTTCTCCCACACTGCTTAAAAAGAGCTTCCACACAGATGTTCTCCAAAAGTCAATGAGGCCCTGTGGTTCTGTGGTTCCTTCGCTGTTTTTAAATGAAGCTCTTTCCTGACCTGGCTTGAATATTTTAAGGGTTTTAATTTCTCCCCTCTTTTGCTGATTCACAAGTGCTGTTTGATTTAGGAAATGACAGAGCCACAAGTCAATCTTCCCTTTCCTACCACAGAACTTAGGCCACCAGAGGAATCTCTCACTCTTGCTTTGGGCTATTTCACTGCAGGAATAGGAAACTAAGAATCTACAAAATTATTACTATGCATCACCTCCATCATTGCAATTCATTACAGATATTGCCTTCATCTGACTACAACTACAAAAAAATGTTTGTACAGGAAATAAATAGAAACAAATATGTTTAACAGCAGCATTTAACCCCATGGTATATGGCTAGCATTTCATTTTCATTCAAAATACACCATCCAGCTGACTGAACTCTTACCTTTTATTTTGACAGTATATTTTTCCCAAGCAATTGCCACAGTTACCCTGGTTACTGGGAGCTCTGTGAGGGAAAAACTGCTCAACGTCGGCGTTACAAACCAAAGAAATCTACTTGACTGCTTGATAAACTTTCCTGCCAGGCAATCCAAAAAAGGAGCTCTCAAGTTACATTTTTCCCTTTTGGACCCCCATAGGAGAACAGAAATGTCCAAAAAAAACAAGACATACATTTCCCTCCTTATTTATTTAATTATATATAAATATAATTTTTCTCACACCTTTCTTGATAAATGCTGATGTTCCGTTTATCTTGCATTTTGGCATTTTACCACAAACATCCTCTGGACTTTTGCTCCTCGGATGAATGTGTTGCGTTCAACAACTAAGTTCAACAACTAAATATGGCCTGTAGTGCAGGGTTTGGTTGAGCATCAGATCAAATTGAAGGGATATGTGTCGTAAAACTGGATTATTTATTTTTTTGCAGCATTGCAATGGAAACTGTAATTCCTGCAATGTGTCTAATTTTAAAATATATTTTGTTTTTAAATAACCACTTCTCTAAAATATGATAAAATGGCATTGTGGTGAACCAGTGCTCTATGACAACTACCCCGTTACTGCAACTTTACACTGTGTAAACGCCAAAAAATACTTTTTGTTTTCATAGTGAAGCCCTGGGAGGTCACTGAAGTAAATGTGAAAGTTACAGCGTCAAGTTACATATAACATAATCACTGACTGACCTCATCTCTTCTAAAGCAGATGAATATTACAAATCAATAAACATTTAATATCAATTACAGAAGGTAATAAAATGCCACACTGAACTGCAGCATTTCCTAAATCTCAGGTGGCCAAACTACGGCCCGCTGCCCGTTTTTTATATGGCCCACATGAATATTAAAATTTAATTTGCATATAGCTTGAACATACTTAATAATAAACTGCACTGTATGTACATTGCACATCCGAGAATAAACACTATATGTCAACTAAATTTTGTGAAATTATCTGAACCTTTTGGCACATAGTTTACCATTTCCGCCTGGTTCTGTTTGTTACATGTTAAAAATCAGATTTGCAAATTTATGTCTTATTTGCATTGTAAACTGTTAAGAGGGCACTCGGGCATTGACCAGAAACCAATATGGGTATTTGGCAATTTCTGTCCGTTTTAACTTTACTTATTTCCACATAACGTCAAAATATTTCACATAGGCACTTAAATTAAAAATAAACTTTAAGGGCAACAGATATAGAAATACTGTTTGTAATATATGGGCATCAATAAATGACTGCAATGTCACACGCTTAACTGTTTAGTAGTATTGTGTAGTTACTTTGTTGGAATTTTCTAAAGGAACATTTAAAGGCTCTCTGGTATAGAAACACGGATTTTATTGCAGTGTAACTGGTTGAAAACTACACATTTACTATCATTTGGCCAGTCAATCCTTAGATTTTTCTGTATTTGGCCAACAATCAGAACAACTTGGCCACCGCTGTCCGAAATGGACCAGCATATAAACAGTAGTAAAAACCAAAGCTGCACAAAGAAAAAAATAATTAATAAAAAAATATATTTTACAGAGGAAAACTTTTTTTAAATGGATGAAGCAGCGAGTTTTCAGATATAAGGTAGTCATGGTGAAACTTCTACTTTTGAAAATAACCAATCAAGTGGTAGCTGACACAGTGGGGGGTGTAGCCTGTGTATGTTTCCACAAGATATGTCATGGGAGATGATTGTTGTCATTTTTGTGTGATCACAGGCCGAGTGAGAGAATTAATTTAGACCAAAAGGTGCAGTTATTTAGACTCAGCTGACATGGGGGACATATACTTCCACGTTTGAAGCACATTTTCTCAAGGAATTTTATGAAGCTACTAGCACCTATATGCACTATAAAATATATTAAATACTAACATACATTTCCTCATTTCAAAAGTCCCTTCCCCATAGCATAAACACGTGTACACAAGCATTCCACATAGTTTTGGCTTGACTAAATTAAAAACCATGTCTCCACGTGCCCTAGAAAAACTAGCCTAAAATAGCTGAGTTTGACTGCCCACGAGCCTCAAGTAAATATGTAGGCTAAGAAGCGAACTGCAACAGAGCGACAGAAAATACGACACAGAAGAAGAAGGAAAAAAAAGCAAGGAGATACGGAACAAGGGAAAACAAACGGAGTGTGGTATCAGCTAAAAAGCCAACACTGTGGTTTCAAAGCTAGAGACATACCTGCAAGCTCATTTGCTGGTCATAAAACCCCCTTTGCTGTGCTGCGAGCCACAGCTTACTGGTGTTGTAAATGTGAGTTTACCCTCCAGTACTTCCATAGCGGTTGTAACGGTAGCAGTCGAGGGGCAGGACAGCACCATAGCAGAGCTCCTTAGAAGGGCTGCCGGGCCACGGCACCGCCGCACATATTCCGGGAAAGCGTGTCATCAGGCCGCTTAAGCCGCCCAAAGAATTGTCCATCTCACATGCACGCACTAATCTATGCAGGGTCACTCAAGGTAATCCCTGCCGAGCACTCCTCTTTGATTGGCACTCACAGCAGCACAGAGAGTTTTTGGGCCTGTCAGATGGCTGGGCTGTACCAACTCCGCTATTTCAGAGAGGGGTGTGTCTCTCGCTCTCTCTCTCTCTCTCTCTCTCTCTCTCTCTCTCTCTCTCTCTTTCTCTTTCTCTTTCTCTCTCTCTCTTTCTCTTTCTCTCTCTCTCTTTCTCTTTCTCTCTCTCCCACTCTCACTCACTCCCTCTCTCTCTCTCTCTCTCTCTCTCTCTCTCTCTCTCTCTCTCTCTCTCTCTCTCTCTCTCTCCCCCTCTCTCTCTCTCTCTCTCTGAGGAACAGAAGAAAGAGGAAATGGAAAGCCGAAAAAAACAATAGCACACACACACGCACGCGCACACACGCGCACACAGCGTATAAACTGCCAGCGCTGACTGTCTCGCTCAGGGTTTTTTCTCTCAGTTTCACTCACTCGCCCTACATTCCACCGCTCGTGCTTTTGCTCCCTCCGTGCTCTTCCTTCCCTCTCGAATGACTCGCCCGCACTGCATTTAAGTCAAGTCACACCAGTAGCTTGGAAATCAACTACATCCGGATGCGTTTTAAAGACAACAACAACAAAATACACAGCATTCACTACATTCTCAACAACCACAAGATGGTTTGGAAAAAACAACAACATCGGAGCCATTTAAGAATCTCAAGCTGTTAATAGAGGCCATCTTACACCCACTTTTAAATGAACATTTTACATTTAATGACTACTAAACAATGACATCCATGTTAGGCGGTGAACTACAGATGCTGAACTGGATTTTGTGTAAACATCAACAACCTCATATTCATCAGTATTAAAAAATCAAACAAGTATTGGACCAACGATCACTTTTTGGATTATCTCACTGAGATAGTGAATAATGATGTATGACTTCCTCAGAACGACAAAAACCCTCGTCGCTTTACAAACTCTGCCTTAACGGACAACAAACACTGTAAGCACAAAAAGCAAGTATTGATCCACCATTTGAAGAGACAGTGTACTCCATACAACCCACAGAGATACCTCCAACCATGTAAATACACAGTCTACAATGGGATTACACAGCACATGAGCTTAACACCACAAGAGACAGAATGTCCTGTACAAGGCCTGGGGCATCAGTGAAGTGGGGAAAAAGCCCAGCAAGGACTAAAAAACATCCAGCAGAATGAGTGATATCAATATTTAATGTCAGCCAAGACAGGGTTGTGAGATGGTGCATCTTTTTCTACTGGATTTTGGTGCAAGATAACATTTACATGAAGCCCAAAGCAACACTCTGTGTACAACAACATATGTCCGCAGCAGTCAGTAGTTTTTATTTTTTTTACCTTGGCATCTACAAAGTTCACATTCCAGGTTTGACAGAAATTTCACTTGAAGGCCTTAAAAAGGAAAATGTGGCTCCAGTTTGTCTATATTCTGGATACTGTGACAAATAAATCTGTTTGGAGCCACGTGCAGCAGAGACAGCTGTAGCATGCAAACAGATGCTCATATCTTAAAATGAATCTTGCTTCTTCATATTTGTCACAGTATCAAGCATAGAGACAAACTGCAGAGTCTTCCTTAAAAGCCTCAGTGTGCAATCATTTCTTTCGATGGAGAATATGATTGGCTTTGTTGCCAAGTAATCCTCGGTACAGCGTGGCCATTTCAGGACTTCTCCAGCTCTAACTGTACATTGGAAGACTTGGTTCAACTGTCAGACAGTTTACATATTGTATCTTTTACAGGTAACGCTGATGTATCTTTGAGAGAACTGACACAGAGCAAGTCAAACTGTGGCCATATCACAATTATCTCAGGGTTGATTGCTTACAATTCAAGAAAAGGAGGAGTGTTTCCCGTTTCACTGACTCTCTGCCCCGTGAACAGTGCCAGCTATGTAGGAAGGCAAATCCTTAAGGGAAGTGGCGCACGTGCGATATATGTGGTCGACATATATCCGTCATAGGCTAAATAAACAGACACAGACTTGACGAGGGGACATGAAACAGGTCTGCCAAAAGTCAGACAAACCCAATACTGAAGTTCAGCAGGTGAAACCAACACATCCATAGTGCCCTGGCAGAGTTGTTTCTATTGTAAACCCCCTGTCAATCATCTGTGGCCATGCATGTGGTAAACCACAGAACGGACAAACAGATATTTAATAAAGTCTCAGGCTTACCTGGTTCCTTCCTCTTCGTCTTCCATAGTTTCGCCTCACCAGCGTCTTGTAGTTGTGGTTCTTCTTGGTCAAGTAGTAGTAAAGGACACAGTCAGCAACACACTGAAACAACAAATGGCATGTTATTAAACGTGTTGCACTGAAACCGGAGGCAATGTCGGTCATGATTGAGATGTCAAATTTAAAGTTGATATTTGTGTGATAGGTGAAGGATTATATGGACCCACAGAGTGCAGAGTTTTTAAAATATTTATATGTTCATTTCACTATCTTCAGTGTTTATTTAGAAGTAGCTTTTCAAGCTTTGCAAGGGTCTTGATCACTAAAGATCGCACATGCAGCCTAAACAAGTTGACTTTCCGGATATGTGTGCCATTAATGACTGGGTAGAATACATTAGCGAGTGGCCCAATACTTAAGTGTTCACATATATACATGTATTTTGTGGAGAGAAATTACGAGCATTCAAGTAAATAGATGCTTCCAACTACGTCATTTGTGGTCATGTACGAAAGTCAATCATGACATAGACTCAGAGTTTATTCAATTAAAAAATGGGCGCTAAAAACACAATTATTTTGCATCAGTCTGGTGGTAGTCAACACGTTCGATAGCTTGCAACCATTAACGCAAGTTACTACGAGAAACCACGGATGCATTTGGCTGAAAGTCACCAGTTAACACGGTCACTTGTAAACGGAAACACTTGCTGCTCTGAAACGGTCCTGATCCTATGGGTATTCTGGAGAACTCGAGTCTGCTGTTGGAATATCGATTCTGGCAACCAACCATGCAACAACCAGACATTTTGATGATGGTCACAGTTTTAAATCAACGATACACCTCGTCTGGATGGCTGGGGCACAACGCCACTTCCTATGCCAACCTGCGCACGCACATTACTGATGACATCTGCTGTAACAAGGGTCTATAACGCTTTAACGTCATGAATCTCAACGATCATTTCTGACTTAAGGAGAATTCCTCTTTAATGGACCGCCCCAAAAAGTATGAATAATGTCCTCCTAAATAATAAATAAATGGGCACATTGGCACCAGTTTACCTTTCTCTCCAGATAGGAGGCAATCAGGCCAAAGTTCTTGGGGTGTTGGACGAACCTGGAAAGAGAAGCCAGTCGTTATTCTTGTGCGGAAGCCAAATAAATATAATAGTGAAAGTCCAAGGTGGCATTAAGGTCTATAAACCAGAACTGCACCTCAGACTTACAGGGCTCGTGCCGACCAACCAAAACGAAAAACAACTCACTTCTCCTTAAAGATCTCCTTTTCGTGTTCGGTCCAAACATTCATGAACTGCCGGGCTTTGTAAACCTTCATCGGGTCATCCATCAGGCCGTTCATGTTGATGAACTTCACTCGCCTCTGCTCCAAGTCGTACATCATGGGAGGAATAACTGACAGTTGTCTCATCTGTTTCTCGTTGTTCTGTGGGACACGGACAGGGGAGGTGGCCTCAGTTACTCCAACAGAGAACAGTCTCCCTTGTTCAGTAAACCATCTTTCTGCTTATGGAAATCTGCTTTCTGCCTTTGTGTTTTATGTAAATTAAATGTATTCATGATGATGTAGTAAGTGAAACGCACAAGAGCTCTCTACCTCTTAAAAAAAAGACAATTTGTGACACTTCTTTTTAGAGGGTTGTCATCTCCACCCACTAATCCATTCAAAAGGCAGATGAGACCTACCTCCTGCTCAGAAAGGCCATCTATGATTTCAGAGATCTCGTGCTCGCTTCTTGCAATTGTTGCAGAAAGGCCCGTTCCTCTTTGTCCCACCCTGTGGAAAACAGAGACATAGTGCGTTACAATAAAAACAATGTTATTGTATTTGTCACATAAAATTTGCATGCTCTGTACAGACGATACCAGTTTCGTTCCACTTCCATTCTTTTCGGAGGAAATACAATTTCCAGGCATCCATGACTTATTCACAGTTGTTCCAACCAAAACCAGAGTCAAATTGTTAATATGAGCAATAGGAGACAGAACTTTCAAAGCTCTGTTAACGAACAGAATCATTGCACCTATTATTAATGAATAGAAGAGTCCCTCACACTCAGCTACGAGATGCTTCCTCCTTCATAGTCTAGGAGTTAGCATGAACAGTACCGACATGCAAACTCTTTACTTGGAGATTTTAATCAAAGCACAAAGCGTCGGCACAACCAGAAGCTGGACCCTGTCCCCGTCCACAACCTCCCCAGAGGCACCCAGACAGCCAGTGTCTCTGCCCAAAGTAGTCCTCTATTTAGGTGATAGCTGAACAACATCATTAAAATGAAGGAGACCATTTTAATGTCCGGGTGTGTCGCGACAGGTCTTGTCAACATTATCAAAGCATCAAAAGATTTGGAGTTATTATGATTTCACTCTAGTCCCTCCATCTTTGGCCACGTCCCCATATTAAGTAGATCCCTCACTGTTTAAAACTAAAAGTTTTTTTTTTTTTTTTTTACATCTGTGCAATTTGAGGCGATGTGCACAATCTCGTGCCAACAAAAAGAGCCACTGCTGTATGAAATGCAAGCAAAAGCTCATATTCCACTGCAGGCTTCAGAGTAGGCTCCAAAGTAAATCCACTCTGTTAACAGTATTAAACAGAAACCGAAAAAATATATAGGAGTAATACAGTTCATCTCCTTCCACCAGCCAATCATTTGTCTGCATGAGAGTTGCAACAACCACTCTATTAACCGATAGAAAATGAATCAAATTGGGCAGTTCAAATATGTAAACCTGGGCTCACAGACATTGTTATGAGGACTTTCCCAATTTCATCTTTTCACATCTCAAAGACAAACCGATGAATCAATTTATTGGGAAAATAATCATCAGATTAATTAAATAAAAGTTGAAAGTTAGTTGCAGCCTTAGCCTGGATGAAGACACGGGTTCACTCATGCCAATATAAACCAACATGCACTGTGGAATAGAGGAGGGAGACTGTAAAGCAAAAAGGTGAGACTTGTATTAGTGTGCTTCTGAACCTCTGAACGTCTCAGGAACCAACGTAGCCAAACGCATGCTGTGCCACAGCATGCAGCACATGTCACAATGTTGACCGGTCACAGGGGACACCGGTCACGGTTACCTCTGGAAGCGCTCCTGCTGCTCTCTCTGCTTGCGGATCTCAGGGAATTGCCTTTCGTAGTACTCCCGTGTTCTGCTCTCCTTGGCTTTGCGTCTGGGGTTGTTCTCCATTCGCTCCACCTTCTTCTCCCACGCTTCCATCAGCTGGTCGTAGCGCTGGCAGATATTCTGTTCCTGCGTACACAGCGTTGAAAATGCTACATCAGGAGTGGGAGTAACTAATCAGAGCCAAAATTATTTACTGCCAATACAATGAGGATACAATACCTGGAGGGAGCAGATATTTTTGTATTCCCAAATAAAATCACCTGCATCTATAGACAACAAAGACTATGACGTCGCTAATTCCTAGAGTCCAGAGGTGAAAAGGAATCAGAGAATGTTTTATCTTATAAGTAGACCTGTCGGTGAAATCCATTTTGCAGTTCATCTTGAACACTAAAAACAAACGGAAACGGAACGACAGACAAGCTGCAGAAACTCGTGGGACCAGCAGAGTTGAGAGGGAACACGCTGTTCAGGAATTTATGCACACTTGCAATGTTGTTACAGAAGCTTGCTTTTCAAGCCGCACATTTGTGTACTGCGTGTAATTTTATTTACATTTAGTCTGGTAAATTATAGTCGTACAGGAGAAAGAGCAAAAAACGGTCTGTGTTTTCCTGCTAATAACACTTTGACTATATCCCAAAACTAAAACCAAAAGGAGTCGAACTGTTTAGAGAAGATATGGAAAGATTCCTGTATTGGGAGGACAATGCAGCCTCATTTCCACTCTCTGCAGCCAGGGACACACAATTCACCTTCCTCTTGGCATGAAGCCATGTGCACTCTGCCATTGTTCAGAGTCCAAAAGGTCTGTCTGACCCCGACAGGGAACAGGCAGACAAAGGTGGAACCCGTTGAACCATTGCAAAACAAAAAAAGAGCCAGGTGTTTCAACATGGGGTGATTCAGAAATATTGAAATCACTAGTTACTGATAAGACAGAGCGAAACGGTCGTATTTCTTTGATCTGTCGATGTGGCAATATTTATGTTATAATTTTACTGCTGCATACAACATCTTTCAACAAACAAGAGGAAACCCAAGTGTTCCATGTGCTGTAAGTAAACACATTGTTTTTATTAGCCATGCTAACAGCGTGGCTCAATGGCAATGTCGGTCCACCTCTTTGAGACTGAAATAGCTCGATGGCCATGAACTTCTGCAGAGCGTCGTGGTAAACAGATAATAGCCTCTTGACTTGATTGATGGTTTGAGTGAAATGTCTGAAAAACTATTGGATGGATTGCCTTGAAACTTTTCGCCCCCGAATGAACGGAGCTAACTGTCGTGATTCATTAACTTTCACAATGATGTCAAAATTTCAATTAGTCTAATACTAATACCAAATACCTGCAAAACTAATGACATTGTCTTCATTCTAAGCTGCACTTTGTTTCAGTAGATGTTAGCATGCTAAAACGCTCACTAAATTAAGACGCTGACGAAGGTCAACATTATATTTGGTAAACATCAGCGTTGTCACTCTGAGCATGTTATCATTTAGCCTCACAGAGCTGCTGGCATGGCAAGAGTTTCTTATTTTAGGAATGATTTAAAATCAGGATTTTAATGTTCAGTGAAGTATCTCGCTGTGGACATTCAAACAACCACAGAGTTTCAAGATGACAAGAACATTCAGAGCAAAAGTATGCAGTTCAATAGTTCATGTGTAATATAAAAAACTGTGTTCTCTCCGAGTGTGCGAACGTTAAAACTGAACAGTTTTCTGAATCAGATTGTGTCAATATTACGGAGCTTTAAGTAAACAGGGATGAGACCACCGACCACAAGCTTTGACAATGCCAGTAATATTTCCCTTGGTCAGCTGAGGTGCAAACACCCAGATGGTATGATGTGACCGCTACACTGACCATGGCAACGGGTGGCGGCTGTCGGGTTGTGTCTCGAGCACCGACACAAACACCTGGAACTTCCCAACAGCGGGGACACTTACCCTTTGTTTACGAGCGTGGTTCCTCCTCTTGAAAAACAAAATCAGCTTCTTCCGCATGACTTGGTTGCTGAAAGAGAAGAACACTTCATCAGAGACATGGCGATATTACGATGTTCATGAGCAAAAGGATTGTGGTATTTAACAGAAAGCATACAAAGTTGCGTAACCCATAAAAAGGTAACGCCCAACAAGAAATAATATTAATATTCATTATTTCAGCAGAAAAGAGCTAGTCAGTACAAAAGGAGAGAAGTAGTCTCTTCAGTTAGTTTAAGTGTACATTTGTAAATTAGAACTTTTTTTGAGAGTTAGCGCTTGATGTATTTTACAACGTGGACGTCATTGTGCATTTTGACTGTTGCAGGTGGAAAACACTGGGAACTCCTCTGTTCAAACGTGATGGTGGCTGTGGGGAGAGAAGGGCAACAGAGCTGACCCTGAGAGTGTGGCCGGTGCAGCAGATCCACAGAGGTGGTCCCTGTCCTGATAAAAGACAGAGCCAGATGGGCCGCTTCCCCGGCACACACTGATAAGCGTTTTATCCGGTTTGGCTTTCCAGCCCCAACACAACCCTACTTTGTAAACACACCTAATTCAGACGCATGTTCTTGCACTTCCTTTCACCTCACCTCAGGCGACTCAGCAATCAGATTATACTGAATTATCAGATGAGTTTATCTCGCTGATGTCAGCACTACATCCAACACGTTCCTCCGCTGAGATGGTCACTATCCTTTTAGTGTGGTAAGCGTTGTGTCTGTTGTAGTGTTCTTGCACTTTTCAAGGCCGACAGTTGTCCATGATATTAATCGATATAAGAAACGTGGATACTCACGTCTTGATGTTGTCATGGTACACCTTTGTGTCTGATGGCTGATTGTAGAGGGGCTAAGGAGAGAGAAAGCAAAGCAGGGACAACCAGTGGATTAATCATTAGCTACTAGACAAGCAGTAATGTTAAACTTGCCACTGAGCTAAGCATAACCTCTTCATCAAAACCCATGCAAGGACAAAAAGCATCATTAACCATTAAATCACATACCAGCTCGACCTTAGGACCAAGACCTTCCAGCACTTTGTGGGCCTCTTCTGCTTTTTTCTAGAAAATAAATAACAAGATTATTTCAAATTTGAATTACAAGGCCTACAAAAGTAAAAAGAAACTGTGATTTTAGGCAAGTTCAACAGCAAAACATTTCACCTGGAAAAACGTCCCATCAGACAATTAATACTATACGTGGGTTGTACTCATAGAATATTTAACAATGAAGTTACTGATGTGATCTGTAACATTTCAATAAAAGGGCAAAGATTCAGGAAAAACTCAAATAAACTTAGAAAATAACCATAAGTCCTGAGTAGACAAAAGTTGAGGCCCAATTTATCATTTTAGATGCATTTAATTCACTCTTGAAGTATAAGCTTGTGCAATTAAGTAAGCAGTTGCATGAAACGAGCGACATATGATCTCTGGATCATAATTAATAGGGTTGGTTATGACAGTTTTCCTGGATCAGAAACTGGGAGCTTATTCAAGATCATCAGAACGACACTGAATAACTCCTGATTTCCTCTTTTCATAAGCTCAGGCTGAATGCTGTGGGCGGGGCTGCAGCAGCTGGACAGCCTGAAGGGTTAATGGCTGACTGAGAAGGAAGGCGTGTCTCAGCGCTCTCCTACCACAACATTGTCTGACA
Source organism: Ophiodon elongatus (assembly GCA_016806645.1). NCBI lineage: Eukaryota > Metazoa > Chordata > Actinopteri > Perciformes > Hexagrammidae > Ophiodon > Ophiodon elongatus. The sequence continues at coordinate 3,729,443 of JACSYO010001980.1, read as the reverse complement.
GACATGAACTACAGTGACCTCCATAAACACACACTCACCCGTTTCCCTGTTCAGCTAAAACACCGATAAGGAGGACACTTCTAGATTAATGTATTCTTAATTAATTTTTTTATTTTAGCAAAAATAAATGAGGAAATATCAGACAAAATTGCACTGCAGTATAAACATGGGTTACTTTCCAACACTGCTGCAAAACACCATTAATGCATTCCAACATTTTGAATGTTATTTCTAAAAATTAAAACATCGCTATGCCAAATGCTGTATTTGGCATAGCGGGGGTGTTTGGGGTGGGGATACTCAAACAGAGATGCCGTGAGCGACCACATTCAAGACATATCATGGGCACCACTTTTATTGAAGAACAGAACCACTCGAGAAGTTCCGTTATTTTGTGCATTTCCTGTAGCTGCTCCACAATAAAAGCCTCAGACCTGGTTTGCCAGCGGACAACTTAAATCTAAAAAATCAGCAGCAGGAGGAAATGCTGCCCCATCTGAGCTGTGTTAAAGCAGTAACATAACGCTGAGACTTCAACGTATGAGTAGGCACATGAGAGAAAACTAAACTCCAAACCACAGACATTCATTTGGAAGCAACAAAACTACTGAGAGCTGAACACAAGACAGACTTAAAGACAAAATGGTTTGAGGGAGGAGACTGTAACTCTTTGGCCGTGGTCGCCATGGTTATCCCCTGCTGGGCTGAGTCTGGCGCAGCTCCGCACAATTTTAGCTGTTAAACTCTGGCTAGTGGGAAAACAAAAGTAGCTTCTTCCAGCTCCGAGGATGCAGAGATGACAGAAGAAACAAAATGACCCGGGAGAACTCATGCTTGTTGTCGATGTGCCTTGGTGTTTGCAGCAGATTACTAACCCGGTTCTCGTCGTAGATGATCTGGACTATGCTGCGATGCTTGTGCTCCACTGGGGGAGGGGTCACTGGCTTTTCTGGCTCCACTGGCTTTGCTGCTTCCTCCTCCAGTTGTTGCTAAGAAACAACACCAACACAAAACATTTTTGACCCAAGCACACAAGACAAAAAACACACAGGAAAATATGGGGAGCCTCCTTTCTTTCTATTCACGACCCAATTAGACATTTTGTATGGTTTTCATCTGTATTCGTTTTCATACGAAGAAAATGGTGGAAAATACAGACACATCAACACTGTGTTGATGCGATCTCAGCTCGGATCTCAGGCCCCCGCAGGCAACATAAGATTACTCTCTACAGGCTTGTTCAAGCATCACATTTTCTTTAACAAAACTGAAGGTTTGAACTGGTGAGTGTTTAATAGATCAATGTTTACAAGTTAAAGGTTATGTAAACTATGAGGTTACAGAGACGAGATTCGGAGTTCCTGAAATACCTCAAACTAACAAATAAATCCCTGAAAATCTTGGGAAAACGCAGACTGAAAAACCGAGACGTACTCTCTCGGAGCAAAGCTCCTCTAACCATCTAATGAGATGGAACCAAAAAAAAAAAGATAGCTCTTTTCAGTTTTTGAGAGAACCTGATTGGGAAAAGACACACAGTCAGATGATGGGAACAAGCTTGTTAAATCATAGATCCAAAAGTATCTTATGAATTGCTTTCAAACACTTCTACTGTGGCGATTAAAACTCCTCACTGAGAAGATGAGCAAGCCTTCATGGCATAAGCCGCATCGGTGAGTCCACATGACGTACATTTAGTCACCAGAGGGCTTTGTATGAACCTCTGCATACTGACAATTTGTCATGACTGTGTGGACCCTTCTCCACGATGTAGGGTAGGGTAGCAATATAGTGTGAATGTGTGGAAAGCGCGCTCCAGGCAGACAGAATTAGCGAATGGCTACATGTCTGTGATGACAGCAGCTGTCCATGTACGCGTCTGTTTGGGAGTAGAACCGAGTCCTAAAGGAGCAGTGTATAGGAATGATTTACCCATGATTTCATTGGTGTATAAATCACCTGAAACTAAGTTTCTGTTCACTTAGAATGGGCTTTTCACAGCTACATAAGGAGCAGGTCCTCTTCACAGAGTCTGCCATGTTACACCGCCATGGGTCTACAGTAGCGCAGGACGCTCTGAGAGAGAGCCTTTTGCATTTCATACGTAAGATATATGTTGAATAAACAATATTAAGTCACACGTGACCACATTCATGACAAATCCCTTTCCAGGTGGAGTTACTGTCAATCCTGTGCTTTAAAAATGTAGTTACACCAGATATAAAATCAACAAAACATGAACAGCTTCTACTTAGTGCTTTATAATCACACACCATTTTATAAAAGCAACCAGGTTTAACAGCGACTCATTACTGTCACTTCAGTTTCTCGTGGGTTACTGCTTAATTATAAGAGCAAATTAAATCATTACTTGTGCCCAGTTTTCCATTGTGTTTGGTGCATGTTCAGAGACAAAATGTTTTACTAGGTCTTATGGGTGGAATGGTACGGCGTTCGCCCGGTACCGTCCGGTACAGTGTGACGTTGTTTCGTTACGCCCCGTGAACCAAACTGTCAGAGTAGTCTAATAATATCAACTACTCACACACGCGGAACAGACATTTTGGAGCTTCAATAACCTGCAAAACTCTGTCAGCACACAAGTTGTCCATTAGCTGTAGCAGCACTGTAGCATGCTAGTCGGCTTAGACCGGTTTTGATTTGGTTAAACTGCATTATTCAACTGAAGTCGGGGTATATCACTTATAATTTACGGCGGCATCACTCAAATGTGTCAAGTAGCGGAACGAAACCAAAACAGACTGGAAGGTTACAGCCGACCAAGACTCGACGGTAGGCAATACAGAATCAGAGCATACGGTCAACGTGCTTGAGCCTCGCTACGATGTGTTCACGTGTACATTTTAGTCAGTCTGTGCAATCCCTGTATAAACGACTCAAAGGAATTATCAATGTAGCATTACATTTACATAACAGACATTTGTGATATTTATTTATTTGTGCTTAATGACAATATGCCACTATTGGAGTACCTTAACTGTTACACGAGCAATTATGGCCAACGAGCCACTGGTTTTTTAAATAAACGAAAATAAATGCAGGCTGTGTCTTTTCATTTTAGTTTTCCCTGCTGAACCGAAAACATACCAAACAGTGACCCCAAAACCAAGGTACATACCGAACCGTGAATGTTGTGTACTGTTTCCACCCCACTGGGTTACCAACCTGCTTTTTCTTCAGCTTGAAAATCTGCTGCTCCACTTTCGCAATCTCTCGGTCCACACGGTCCATACTCTGGATCAGCTCCTCTTTGGATAGTTTGGAAGGAGAAGCGTCCTGATCATCGCCCATGTGTAGGTGAGGTCCTCCTGAGGACATGGACTCCCCTTTGACAGAGTACTGAGACTCCTGGCCAAAATAAAAAAAGGTTAATTGAGCTTGCGAAACAACTACAGTTCAAGATCTGTACAAAACCGAATGATTATATATCGTCCTCTAATCAGAGAGAAGTCAGAAGTTCTTTCTCATTGTGGGGAGAGGGCTAAGAGAGTTCACTACGATCACTCAAACTGTAAACCCTGCTGTAATGTTGTTCAATATACTATAACTATAGAAATGTGAAGTGATTCCCGTGTTTGTTTAAGGACAAAAATGAAAATGTGACGTCTTGGTTTGCAAAGGAAAGTGGAGAGGAACAAGACCCACCTTTTTGACCTCCCCACTGGCTCTTAGACCGTCCTGTACTGTGTGGGTTAAGGGCAGGACAATACCCCCAGCAGTGGTAGGCGTGCGGGTGATGTGGCCCTCAACAACAGTCTCCATGCGAGGGCGTTTGGCCTCCAAGGCCTCATGCTCCGACTGGGCGGAGAGGGAGTGAAACTGCTGTTCGTAACCATGGCGCCTCTCTGGAGGCCTGAGGCACAGAAGTAAACAAGGAATTTATAGAAGCTTCATCTGGTCGTCTAGATGTAGGATTCCCAAACTGTAATCTGGGAACATCCACGGCATCCATGAGGGAGAGCAGAAGGAAAAACTACTCTCCAATACAGACCCTTACATTTTAAGAGAAGCCTTACCTTTCGGTTCCAGGGTGGAATTCGGACAGTAGAGATGGTCTTCTCCGACCCTGTGCATCTTGCAGATGAGTCCGATAGTCTGGGACGGTGAAATCCTGCAGGCAAGATGAAATTTGTAATGCAACGTCACGAGTTCCTGCAAAAGCTACAACTACAACAAAGCACTTCGCAGATGCGGAAAACCAAATCAGGCTGACAGAGAGACAAAGTCCTGTCGACACTGAGCCACACATCCATCTTATGCAACAGATACACTCCGTTTTTAATCAATACAGCGGTCTACACTGGCTGCTTTATGCACACTTTACAATTAAAACTTTTTTTCCTCTCAACTTGCACAACGCCGATTGTGAATTGGCCTGTGAGCGCTGTGAAAAACTGTCTGAGGGGCATCCTTGTGACCTCGGGGTTTAAGGCACTCACCATTTAATTGCAACGTCCCCAGTTCAAGTTTGGCCGGGGACCTTTGTTGCATGTCACCCCCCCTTCTTCTCCTCCTCCTCATTTCCTGTAAGCACTTTGCTGTACTCAATCTAATAAAAGGCAAAGTTCCTAAATGAACTCGATGGGCGTTTTTACCACTAAACAACTGCAGCTCTCAGTAGACGACACAGACACAATGTCAGCATTAGGAGGTCTATTTGCTGAATATTACAAAGTGAATTAACTTATCCTCATCGGTTTAAATAACAACATTCGCACATTTATTATCAGTACGGGAGGAGATGCCCATGTCGCTGAGAATAAAAAATAAATACCAGGAAGATAAAAGAAAAATAATTGTAATAGTAAACAGTCAAACAACGACTGTCCAGGAAGTGGAGTAAGACTTCGGCCCTACTTCAAACTCAGTCAGAGCACAATGAAATTATTGAAACCAGTAGCACTGCTCCAGTTTGATGTGGCAAAACTGAAATTAAGTTTGTTGATGTCAAGATAATTGATTAAACTCTTTCTAATACAAACACTTTGATCGTAAAAGCTATTGGGTAAAGACCACATCAATGCTATCAGCCCAGTTTGACCAAACAAACCTGAACAAGCAAATGCAGTTACAGGGAACATTTCATAACTCCAGTTTGGTCCCAGATTTAAGCAAACAATCCAAATGCCCAGAAATGTACCGCAGACAGTTTTCTGTGAAAGTAAGCTTCTAAGAAGGACGCCATCCAAAATGGCCAACAAACATTATCCAATATTCACAACATTCAAATGAACACGCAGCTGGAAAGTGAGTTGCAATTCAATATTAGACTAACTACATAATTATGATCGATTAGGGCTGTACCCTAATTAACATACTTTTTTTGTTTTGTTGAATATATAAAGCTGTAAACGTGTCAAAATGGTGCTAATATTCTAAATGAAATCTCTTTCATCACATTAAATGAGTGTCTTATTGAATATGAATAACACCAGAATCAATAAAAATAATGTTTGAATACTAGTGATATTGCTCCACAGCAGGTAAATTATAGAAAATCAGCAACGTTTCACGAGCAGGTTGTCGATGTAGTGAAAGTTCTGTTGCTGCTGCAGCTGGGTTTGGGCAACCCAGAGACCTGAGACCCACGTCGGACCTGACGAGCGACGCTGAGCCGGCACCACAGACTGTGTGTGTCTGCAGATGAGCCACGAAGAGCTCAGTGGACACGCGGTACCCGTTCAGATCAACCGCCAGCGCGGATTCACCATGCCCGAAGGCCTTGTTTGAAGAATATCTCTCAACTTCTGCCGTGACTGCACTACAATGTTCATAGATTCAATACAAATAAACTGGTTGATCCCACGAGCCAGAAATTTGACTTGTTAGTGCACTTCAATGCAACAAACTCTTCTTCCAAGCAATCATCAGTGCTGCTCTGTGCGGACCGGAATTTTAGGTATGAGCCCAACACGCCAATCTAGCTGATCAAATATTTCATCAGGATGGGACGACACAACAATCACAACATGTTACCTCGAATTAAACCCTGACCCAGTGATGGTTAGGAAACTACAGGACAAATGCTACTGCAAATGTAACCATGTCATTGTATTTAGTAACTGTGCTTCTTGTACGGTACCACGAACTCTGAAAAATCTAAATGGTTAAATAGTATTGCACTCAATGGCAGAAAAAATATTATTATTACTCGCAGGAGTGGGTTTACATATTAACCTCTAATGCCGCAGAGGAACATCAACACACAAAAGCCTGCCGTTTCGAGAGCGCTGGTCCAATTAAGACGAAAACAAACACGCCTGTGAGCTCAAATACAACAACGCAGTGGGAAAGTTTTACCTGCTGGTGGCGCGAGCCGGAGAAGGTGTACTGGACAGAATGTGGCGGGTACCGGCCCTGCTCGCTGCTGAAGCTCCCCTGGCTGGGGGGGTAGCCCGAGCTACTGGACATCCTGACTCAGTGCTCTGTGCTGCTGCTGCTTCAGGGATTTTAGCTAGACCATGTTTGGAGACACAAACCACCTGCACCAAGACAAAAACAGAAAAGATTTATTTTCGTAAGTCACATTTTAAGATGAATATATCGAAGCCTCCTAAATATATTTTTCCGCATTAGGAAGAATCAAAGAAAAAGCAGCAGACAACTTACATTAAATCATACTTGTTGTTAAAAGAAATACAGCATGTTTGAGAGTGTAGAAGACGTCTATTGAGCATCCAGTAGTATGCTGTCAAGGTAGTATGCACGCCATAAACTTTGCACTACAAATCTGTTTAAAACACTGAACCTATTTGACAAAGAAAGTTAGAAGTCCAGCATCACTTTTCCAAAATATTTCTGCTTCCATGCAGGTGAGTGTAGGCCTAAAGCACTGCTCTGCTGATTTCAATTCAGTTCAATTTATTTTGTATAGCCCAAAATCAAAAATTACAAATGTTTCTCAGAGGGCTTTACAATCTGTACACATACGACATCCTCTGTCCCAGGACCTCTCATCGGTTCAGGAAAAACTCCCCAAAAAAACCTTTAAGGGAGAAAAAGGGAAGAAACCTTCAGGAGAGCAACAGAGGAGGATCCTCTCCCAGGATGGACAGAGTACAATAGATGTCATGTGAACAGCTCATGATGTCACCAAAGTTAGAATCAAATCTAAAATACACCACTCTTATCTCTTACTTTACCTGCAGCGGTGGCAATCTAAATCAAGGCTTTTAAACCAAAAGTGCAAGGATGATCTTGCAACAACTGGTTCATAAAAAATATGAAAATAAAAACATAGGGCTGTGCAGTTGCAGCTCTGGAAAACACCAAAACAGTATCTCTGTGGGAGGACAGAACATGGGCCTGTTCTTCAAAAATGGATAACTGAGATAACTTTATTTGACTGTTGAATTTGTTATCAGCCTTGATTTCTTTTTTCTTTAAAAGTGGTCTAAAATATAACAATACAAAAAAATGCAGGATTCACAGTCTCTCCATCCATCAAAACATTCAGACGTTCCCCAACCTTGACTAAGTAGTTTGAGTTGCATGAACCAAATTGTGTGGTATTGTTGAAAAGAACAGAGCTCAGGCTCAACAGATTGGTTCAGTAAAAACAGAGCAGCAAAAAGATATATTGATAATCACTTCATGTCAATAACAAACAATTTAAGCAGAACTATGTACTTACTCGGTACTAAATATTTGCAAATGAATGTAATTCTTGTGGAAGAAAAGACTAGGCTTTGTATTGTAAAATGGTCAGTAGGCTGTTAATGAGTCACCAATAAATAGAATTTGAAAGATACCGGTTTAGTTGCATAGTTAACCTTATTTTGTTAAATGCCTTTGTGTGATTAAAAATGCAATCCAAAGAAACAAAAAGGATAGTGGGGACAAAAAAAAGAAATGTAACCTACAGAGAAGTAATTCTATGCTCAAAATCCATTCAAATTAAGTAGTTTAATCGTAATGATGAATAAAACATATACAGCTTGCTTTCATTCTACACGTAAATGACATATTATTTTTTTGTATTCTATTAATTCTTTCCTAAAACACATTTTATAGGTGGAGGATGCTTGCAAATCAGTTAAGTGAGACAGACGTATATTATTATTATTATCAATTGTTCATGTAATGTCATCTCTTGTTCAAGCAATCTGTTGTTAATTAAAGGTTAATTAAAGTTTGGCAGGGTGTGTCACAGCCAGTTCAGAGCTAAAAAAAAAATTCATTGGAAAATTCCTCAGATTCTAATTAACTTCAGCTATGCAGCGGAGGTAAAGAAGGTGCAGGCGAACCGAACACGTCACGCCAACCAATCATACGAGCAGTGATCACGGTTTCAGCTTTCCACTCATGTTTCCATTAGGCTGCTTCTGAAAGGCGTCCCATGGTTATCCGATATTATAATTTTATCCAAGATTAACAAATCAATCCTCCACTTGCATTTAAGCAGAAATGTTAGTTGAATGGAAATTACCAAGTTATTTTTAGCTGCTTAAAGTCCTGTTGGCAATATGCGAAGAATAGGACAGAGCCAGGAAGCATGGTCACACAGTACTTCTTCAATTGAACAGGTCCGATTATATTATGGGCAACCAACATCACTGTGGAGTTTTTTGTCATAGGCATCCAACATATCAATCTGTGTTCCGCTGGCTCAAGCATTTTTATTCTGGGTCTGCAAAATTACTGCATGGCCACAATACCAAGACGTTATGATGCTAACTTCAGGGATGGAAAAGCACCAACCGTTGCCACCATAACCAGGGTGGGAAGCTGTTATTTTATTTCAATCCGCAGGCCACATAGTTTGGTTGGTCCCATAATTTGAGATCCACTTTCACAATTTCAGGAGTGACACTAAAAATATCATCAGTGACTAGTAAAAAAAAACCTACATCCACTGTGGCTGGTGAATGATGATGTGTTTTTTTTTTTTTTACCATAAATTAAAGAGCCCATACCCATTTAGAATGACACAACTTTGCATCATACATTTGTATGCCATAAAAGCAGTAAAGCAAGGGGCCGTTGCGTCCCATGTTTACTACACAAACACCGAACAGGTCTTGGATCTGGTTCTTCTGGGCACGTGAGGCACAGTCTCATTTTCAGCGGCACCGTTTGGTTCTGAGCCAAACGAAGAGAGAACAAATCCTCTCAAATTGTCCAAATGAGAGAAGTAGACGCGCACGTCAAAATGTTAGGTAGCATTTGAAGAGACAAAAAAAGAAAAGCTCCGAGAGAGAGAGCACTTTGCATTATTACAGCTGCCTGGAAATATTAAAACCACCAACCACACGTTATGCTTTACTTTTACTGTTCTGTTCTTTTATTGACTTCATTTAATTTACTTCTACATAACGTTTGGGGGCTTTGGTTATGATGATATACCAAAAGGAGGATTGACCAATCAACTGAAATTGACAACACTACTAAATTAAATCAAATTCATGCTTAAAAATTAGGAACTCTGGAGTGATGACCAAATATATACCAGTATGGCTGACAATTAATGAGACAGGAAACAGAAAGTGTTGCACTGGTGCTGTTTTGGGAGGATTTTGTCACATGTTAAGGGAGGTCTACATTATTTGTTCCTGAGCTCCCAATGAAAAAAATGGAGGAAAAAAAGCAGACCTCCTGCGTTCAAGCCTGCCCGTCTCCCTGTTTCGCAAGACATCAAATCCTAGAATTTTTATTATTATACAAAGCAACTGATTGATAATAGCAGATTAATAGTAATATACTTACCATCGGCAACAGCGGTTGCAGCTCTGGTTGATGACCCGACTATCCACAACCTGTCCCTCAGGTTTTTTCCTTGCATTAGTAATAACTTGCAAAGAAATCCATGATAGGAAATCAATTAACGGACCTTTTCGGTATACAGTTCCCAGTGTGTCCCTGTCTCATATCTTTTGACATGAAGCATGAACGTGACGTTACTTACAAAAAAAACATATTGTGACTACAGTACATTCGCTCCTGGCTGTCCCCCTCTACATCTGTCATCTCAATCATGTTTTTTTTTAATTGTATTTTCCAAAGTGGTTCAGGGCATTTTGAAAGTAGAAGCATGCCGTTTCAGGCACACACACACAAAAGACTCATGGTTAGTTATCTTTTCGTTACACGGTGAATTTCTTAGTACAGTACATTTTAGAAAGCATGAACCATTTGCGATGGTCTCTGGTGATTTCCGTGCGAACTGGGCAGACACGGTTAACTTCCTGGCCTCACACAGGGCCTAGCAGTGAGAAATACTGCTCCTGTGTGTTGTTATTGTTGTCTTTTAACACCACCCTGTCATATAAACGCAATTGGATTTGTAGCTTATCTTGGGGGATGGGTCTATTACCACAACAGAGCGCTTCCGGAAATGCACCAAAAACACGCACAGTAACAAACGTCCGCTTCAATAGGTGACGCTACTTCAACATTTCAGGGTAGCAAGACAACGTCTAAGATGTTGTTGTTGTCGCTAGCTAGCTAACTTAGCCCGTATTTCACCTTTGAATTCTCAACCACGTCGCCATCTTGCAAGGCAGATTTTCATCGTAGACCGGGGCGCTTAAATTGCGTGCTAATTAGACGTGTTGCGTAGCTGCTTGTTGGTGATATGTACTCACCTCATATTTAGAAAATATACCGATGGGAGAGAAATGTTTCCCTGGGCAGAAATATGTGTCAATTGTTGATTGTAAATCCGCGGGTTGTGAGCTGTGGACGACTGAGCAGACTGAAGGCTGCGCCGCATTTGTCGGTCGATGTCCTGGCAGGGTAAAATAAATTGTCCTTACTCGGTTGAATCCACGGCGTACTGGCATTCGTCAACAAATATGTATGTACAATAAAACTATATTCCATAGCTTAAGAGAGTTAGTGGACTATTGCGTCAACTGTTTCATAAATACTTAACATTTTCATTGTTTTTCCCTTTATGTACCTGTAAGGATAAGGCAGTGTTACCTCTAAATCTTCCCCTCAAACACGGCAACGTTCCTGGAGTTTGTTATATTCACTTTTCAAAAATATGAAATTTCGTTTGATTGAAATAACTTTCTCTACATGTTCCAGGTCTTATTTATTCAAATACGCTAGTAAAAAAATCTGTATCACGTGAATGTATTCGTTCTGCTAAGAAGTTGATTTAAACTCAAATTAACTGAGAAAGCGACAGTGACTTCAAGTGATTAAAACACACTATTATGGGCCTAAGAAATGGCAGCTATTGCTTCGTTGTACTGAAGTGTAATACTTTAATGATGCATTATTTAATTACGGGGTAACGTAAGGTACATCAGGCAGACTGTAGATGTGTTTTTATACGTGGAACCATTTCCATGCGAAGCTTTTGTCTCTACACGGATTGTTTACGGTAACGGTCAAAATAATGAGTGTTTACCTCGTCGTCTGCATAGTTTTATCCTATCTGATTTGGATAAAATGCATTTACTATCGACACCGACGAACTCTTGTGAAGTCGTTGAAACGTGTCATGAATGTTATATCAAGCCGAGAAATAAACGGCGACGACGTGAGCGCGCTGATCGTGACCGCGCATCCGGATGATGAGTGTATGTTCTTCGCGCCAACGATCATACGACTCGTTGAGTTAGACGCCAACGTTCATTTGCTGTGTTTATCTGAAGGTATGGTGACGGCACATTCTCTTTGCACACGTGTGGCTTGCTGCTAGTTCTTCAGCACGTTTTCATACACGTTTCACTTACGAGGTGAATGAACAGAAGATAGTTTGCAAACCAGAGAAAGTGAGATTACCTTTTAAGGAAAGTGAAATAGCAGCTCACGTCCACGTGTAGTCACAATGTCTGCATTTCCACAATCAGTCTCAGGTTGATGGTGAAAAGGAGGGTAAAGCAGCACAATCTGAAAACCACACATAGTGAGTAACATAGATTACCAGAGCAGCTAGCTTCTGTTGGAAATGCCTAAAATATTTGTGTCTATCTTGTTGAAAACAACAACAACAAAAACAAGGGATACATTATGTGCTAGTAAAGGCATTTGCAGTACAATTAAAATATATTAAACATAAATCACATCTGTGCAGCTCTGTATTTCATTTAGATCCAACTTAACTGATGTTAGAGGACCATTTTACATGGTTAAAGAGCATATAATGTTTCCAAAATCATTGGAAATATTTCACCCAGACATCATTTAGACTTACATTTCGATCCTCCTGTCATTACGGAATCTCTATAGCCTAACTTGTCCTCCAAATATGTACAGGAAACTACTACAAGCAAGGGGCTCAGCGCAAACAAGAACTTCGCAACAGCTGTGCCGTGTTGGGGATACCAGACTCCAGAATCACCATAGTAGACCATAAGTAAGCAGCCGTCTGCACTAAATACACAACATACAAACTACAACATTGCTGTTGTGTGCCTTTAAACCCCAGTGAAGTCTCAGCATGTCAGCCTGTTGGAGCTTATTTATTTATCTATTTATGTATCCACCTCCTGAAGAGAAGAGTAATTAAATCAATCTTAAACTATGTTTTTTATTTTGTTAACTTGCTTATTTCACAATTGAGTAAAAATAAAAGGAAGAAAGTTGTGCTTCGTCTAACTATGACATTTGATTTAGCCTGTAATGTTTGCACCACTGGGCTGTTTGTTGGTTTGATCAGTCACGGTGGATTATTGAGTGTCAATGATCTCTAAAGGGGAAATTGGGTGCATCATGGTTATAGGGCTGATTAACATTATTTCTTTGGAAGGTCATTTTTCCTCTTCACTACCTAATGAAATATTTTGGTGCTTCCCAAATACATTCCCTCATTCATTTGAAGCCACTGAGCGGTAGCTCAGATCTTCTGAAAACGGGCCCCAGACTTCCATGGTCCTTTTTTAAGGGTTACATACCAAATGATTCTTGTATTGGTTAACGTTTGAGCATATCTATACCTGCAACATTTTACTTAGTGGCACAAAAAAAAATTGTTGCACATTCCAGCTTTGTTGCAGGAACATGACAGTTCAAATATGAAATCAGATTTTTTTTTGCATCCCTTTACTGAACACTGTGGCGTGCAGTAAAAGATACACAGAAAGAGCTCCAGTTCTTTTGGCGTGGCTGTAAATGCCTCTAAGTTAAAACAGTCTTCACTCATAACCATTATCATTTCACAATCAAAGCAGTGAGCAGAACCGGGAGCCAGAAACTGTGAACAGTATTGTCGGCTAAATTCTCTGGGAACTTGCTCTTCTTCTGTGTTTCGCTGTTGATGCAGCTGTAGGACTTTCAGTCTCCTGGCTCTGGCTATTGGCGAGGTCAAGTTACAGAGAACGTAGTGGTAAAAGGTGATGTTGAAAAAGGGGATATTTTTTATTTTTTTTCCAGTGGATCCAGCCTGCAGCTTCACTTGAAAATGTTTTGAGTTTCTAAGAACCTCGGGGCTGCCTACATGTGAGTCTCTACATGTTGGCTCACCAAGAGAGCGGCATGAACTCTGGGACCAACCTGGAACTCACAGTAATAAGCTGGCAGCCTGCCCGGGGTGTGTGTGTGTGTGTGTGTGTGTGTGTGGTTTTATCATCTTGTGCACACAGAATATAGCTGAACTTTGATCTCGGTGCTGTCTGCACTTCTGCTGAACTGGAGTGTAGCCCATTTTCCCTTTCTGTGTATTCTGTTGTTTGCCCAAAACACACACCTAATCAGCACTTTGAGAGCCCCACTCACTCCCAACCAAGCTCTCTCCCTCTCTGTTCCACTCCTCCTCCTCCTCCTCCCTCATCCTCCTCTTGTCCATGTCTGCTGAAGCCAACTGCCAAGGACTGTGTGATACATTTTGGCAATGCTAATGTAGGTCATTCCAAACAATTTTTCCTCCTTGTGTGTCTGTACATGGCTAGCCACACTTTGGCTTTGCTCCTCACCTTCTCTGCCCAAGTATGTGCAGATGTACACCCAATGTCTTGACCTCTCCCTGTTTTTCTCACTGGTCATTTTATTGTGCATGAAGAGAGATGCAGAGCAAACGTTGGGAGCCGGTCCATTTCTCATGTTTCCTCCTCCGTGGAATAGAAACAAAAGCCCCGTGCATTTTGTCGACCATCTCTAGTGTTAAGCACCGAAGTTGTCAAAGATGATGTCATACCTAAAACAAGCTATGAATATGAACACCGTGGCTCAAGACCGGACCTTTTTATGTGACGAAACCCGGAGCAGATACTCAGAGTTTGTGGTCTCGATATCTGGCAACAGTTTATGCCACGCTAGGTATTTATATTTCTCTGTAATTTCTCTTGAAAAGTCCACGAGACACGTGTCACTGTCCACTAAGTTGGACCCATTTAGATGAGTCATTTGGTGTAGTGACGTTTCAAATTCTTTCTTGGAGGAGTTTTTCATCTTGTGCATGAGGACGCACGTGACGCGATACACAACCCTGCTAATGGTTTCACACTATTCCAATGAGCCACAGGTGACGGTAACATGGCAAGATGCTTAATAGGAGATATTGTATTTTAAACTGCATTAGAAAAAAAGCAAAAATAAAGCAGTCATGACTAGATGTATGTCAATATATATTTTTTGCAGTATGGGCTGTGGCTACTGTACCATTATCTCATTCATCAGGGTCGTGTGACGGAGCCACTGGACTTTTGTTTTTCTCAGCTCCGAGCAGGCAGTGTGGGTTACGCTTCATGATGACAGATCCGGGCGAGACTTGTCCACTCACAACCGTAGCCCGCGGAATCAACGGGAGCCACGCGTGAATTCTGTTTTAAAACAGGATTTTTCCCTTTAATGCTCACTGAATAGGACAGCTGTGTAGACAGTATCTGGGGCCCCAGTGCATGTTGGGGCCTTTGTGATCAAGCTCGATCTGAGCACGCTCTGCTGCCTCTCCACTTGCACTGGCTTGACCTCTGTCTGCTCCCTGGACTCGATTATAGCTGCTCACTGCACACATCCGACCTCTTCTTCACTACGTTATCAGTCGGTCTGAACCCATCTCCTTTCTCTCAAACTTGAATCTGACTCCGTTCATGCGAACACACTTCAGATTGAGTTCATTTCAAACAACAAATCTTTACCACAGAAGTAAATCACGAACTCAACGCTTTTGTTTTTCCGATTGGGATTAGTGTAATTCTCTGCATGGACGTAAACAAAGAGCTCAGCACTAGTTTTCTGGAGAGCGAAGCCGTGTTCGCCGCAGTGCCACTGTACCCCCCCCCCCCCCCCACGCAGGGTTTAAATATACATTGATCTAGGGTAAGAAAATAATAGCCCTCGCCAATTTCTAAGCACATGGCAGGGCGCAGTAAATGATGGTGGGATGTTCCAGCCTCGCCGCTGACCTCCGGCTGTGCTTTTATCCTCGATACATTTGTCACACGCTGGCCTCCGCATAGTCAAACAGTTGCCTTTCCATTATAATGAGTCCTGCGGCCGGCAACAGACTGTCACTAGCACATTAGATCACATTCACTAAAAGCGTTATCTCCATGGTTAACAGCAATATTTCCATGGTTGTTTTCATTTTATTACCTCAACATGAGTGAATATTCTTATTTTAAAACACTGCAACCACTGGATCATTGTGAATCATCATGCATGTCTATTGGTGTAGTTAGTACGGTTGTAACTGCCTTCCTACAGTGTGACGTTTTGGGGGCGTGCTGTCAGTTTGTAGTGGCATGTCAGTCGATCTAGGCAGGACATACAATCTGACTGTGTGGACAGAAGTCTGGCAGTTTCACAAGCCTGTGGCCCATGTGACCAGGCTAAACAAGCCGTCTCTAACACACACACACACGTATGCATACACTGAATCCCCTTACTGGGCCAAAGTTCAACAACTGCATACAGATGCCTGCAAGCAATTAAACATCCACATGCAAAGCTACAAAAGGGGGAGTTGGGGAGGTTACTTTAGGACATTTCGCACTGTTGCCATGGCGAAGCTGACACATCCTGCTTGAGAAAGGTCAGGTGTCTTGTGTCTTTTGTTCATTTTTCTTTACTTTTCCCTCCCTCCCCCTCCGTGCAGGCTTATGCTTAGCTGCGGTTGTCGAACTAAAAGGCAAAATGTCTCAAATAAAACGTGAATAAATGCATCAGTGAGGAAAAAAACTGCATAGTGCGTGAGTGTACATACTAAATATGCATGCGTTTTTGACAAATTCTCACAAGATCCTCTTCTTGTTTTTATTAGCTGTCAGTCGAAAGCAGACAAATTAGGACAAAAAGCTTGTGTTTTTTTAATGGGGGCCGCATTTAACATTGGTTTAGATTCCATTCAACTGTGCCATCGTACTCTCAAACAGAAACACACACACACACACAATCCTTACGACATGTCACTGGTGTCACCGCAGTCCATTCACTTTATGAAAGAGCGTTTTAAACTATCTCTGAACCCCCGAACCCCACACACACCCCACCCCTCCTCCCTGTGACATAGCCGACCCCCGCCCCTCACACTAAAGCCTGACCCTCACATCACCGGCAGCCCAATAGATTTGTCGCTTAATCCATCACTTCCCTCTCCCAGCTCAACTGTCCTGGCTCATTGTTAGCAACGAAGGGGAGGGGAACAACTATTGACACGCACACACCCACACACCTACCCCCACTTTATGCTTAATGTATGTATATATATATATATATATATATATATGTGTGTGTGTGTGTGTGTGTGTGTGTGTGTGTGTGTATATATATATATATATATATATGTATATGTGTGTGTGTGTATATATATGTGTGTGTGTATATATATATGTGTGTGTGTATATATATATATATATATATATGTGTGTGTATATATATGTGTGTGTGTGTGTGTGTCATATATATATATATATATATGTGTGTGTGTGTATATATATATATGTGTGTGTGTATATATATATGTGTGTGTGTGTATATATATGTGTGTGTGTGTGTGTATTATTGTATATGTACAACATCACATCATGGTCAAACCACAGTTCAGTGTTTCAAACTGTCAGTTTTCTTTGTTGGTTGTGTTTCTGATCAACATAAACCCGAGTGGTCATGACTAGTGAACAAACTGGATCCACTCCTCTTCCAAAGCAACCCGCAGGACCTTATGTTGATGTGAACTGTGTTGGCTCAACTCACATCTGAGTGAGTTTGGTTATGTTTTTAAGCACTTTTTTTGTTGCTAGTTTCTCTTAAGTGCAAGGGGGACGTTGAACTACCGTACAAAGCGATGCCTTTGGAAGAAAAACAGTTATTATTTGTGCCAAAAAAAAAAGGGAGTCCATGCATGTTTAGTCGGCCAAGAGCTCGAGCTGGCCAAGTGGGATGTTTGATGTGTACGCTCTGTGTTGTCTCCAGGCTGTAGTTTCAGATGAAGACGATGCTAAGGGCCGTCCGACCCTTAACCCCCCCGGGCTTCCCAGTACTCCCTCGTGTTTGCATTTCATAACAGCCCTTTTTCAAATGCTGGGTTAAATCTGCACTGCAGAAATCTGGTGCTCTGGAAGGAATCTGGGACTGCTCGGCTTAAGAAACACCCAGCATGCTTATGTTGTGTAGAATTGACTTTCAGTTCCAATGCAAACACAATGCCCTGTTGTTTCCCAGTAAAACACTGTTGCAATACTTGGTAGATAACCAGTTCCTCTGTTTTTTGCCCCTTCAGAAAGCTTCCAGACGACCCCAAAGCAGAATGGAGCGTCTCACTGGTCTCCTCTATAATAGTGCAGCACATGAGAGCTCACTCCTTCAACATGGTATGCTCAGCTCTGCGCTGAATTTGTGCCTTTACAAACAGTCGTTTTTTCCTCTAATTTCCTGTTTGATGTTAACACACAATTTCGCACAATAATACACAATGTATTGTTTTGTTCAGTGTTTTACGTCTTTGCACCACAGCTCCCTCGCTCATTATCCTGGTTTCACTGTGGTCTGCGCAATAATCCTGTCAGCCAGTGTTTTGTTTTTAGTTTTTTTTTTGTCCAACTCGGGCTGTATTTTGAACCTTCCTTCAAAACGAGGGGACATGGCCTCTGCTGCAGCGGAAAGTTTGTACTCAATTTCGGTGTTTACACAGAGATTCTTATCTGCCCCGGTGCAGTTCCACACTATTAGCGAATGGGAATGTGGTTAATTTAGATTAAAATATTTTTTATTCGCTCATTCTCAACCACCGCACAAATAGTCAAACGCCCTGACGAACAGAAAGTACAGCAGCTTGGGGGCAATAAAACCCAGCAACCCACAGTTCTTCAGGGAAGATGATTTCCCACAGCTGGGTTCTTCTATGCTGTTGTTGCTGATCTCTTTTTGTTATCAAAGACGACAAACAAACACACCGTCTCCTCCCTTCCTGTCAGGCTGAGCAGCAAAATGCCTTGAGACCAAAAAGTAAGCCAAAGGAACATGTCTTATCTAACAAATGCATTCAGCAAAAGCACGCAGAGATAAACATGTAGATGAGGAAAAAGAAAAGTTCACTCTTCCTGCTCTCAAAGTGAATAACTTGTTTCTCTGGTCTGACACCGTGCCATTCCTTGCTTTTCCATTTACAAGCCATCAAGAATGAGGAGAAAGTTCACTTGTTAATTATAATACGTGGTCGGGAGCTCAAACTTAGGCTTGATTGCAAGGACATAGTCATGGTAGAATACGCCTGAGCATAACAAATGCCAAGTCTTTAGTTAAGCACTCTTTCTTTCCCTTTGACCCGATTCTTTTTTTTTTTTTTTCACTTGCTTCCTCTGCTGTGCAAGCATGCGCACAGGGGGAAAAGGGCTTTTAAATATCAGTTGTCAGCTGCCAAGCAGCTCCACAGTCAGGCACAGAAAACTCTTCCACTAACCCAAGAAAAATCTTCTGCCTCCGTTTATTTAAATTCTCTTTTAGATACCCAGGTTCTGGCTTTTCACCCACACAGTGAGATATTTTGTTGTTTCAGGTGCTGACCTTCGATGGGAGCGGAGTGAGCGGCCATGCCAATCACACAGCCATCCATAAAGCTGTCAGGTACTGACTGAACTTTAAGGCTCTGCCATCAGGAAAAACTGATTTATTTTATATTCTTTATATTTTTTTTTAAATCCCTCAATTTAAATATGCCATCCTCAGGGATATTATGTGGCTTACACAGAAACCAGCCCACTCCACAATCGTAAAACAGTGTCCAGGAAAACATTTGGACTCTCATAAACAGCCATCTTTCCAAATGTTTCCCCACAAAGATGCATACGCACGCACACACACACACACACACACACACACACACACAAACACACCATGTTTTTTAGAATCGGCCTGTTACATAGCTGAGAGGTCATCCAAACAGAGTCCTCAGAGGCACTCGGCTCTGCTCCCAGAGAGCAGCAGTAAATCCTGTCCCTGAAGTGGTGAGGTGGGAGGGCAGCTCTGGTTTGGAGAGGCCAACCGAGCAAGTTGCATCCGACCGTTAGTTTTGCACCGCGAAGGGGTACGTCGCTGTCCCCACGTTGCACCGATGCCTTAATTGCCTGCTGCATTAGTCACGGTGTTTTCCCTCACTGAGGCTGTACGGCCCCGTGTCAGTCGGTGGGCCTCATCTGTCCATAAGATATGAGCTCTGAGGATCACATCTCATGATTCCCATCAGGCCGGTATCCCAGAGGGGCCGTGCGCTAGTTTCGCCGAGGTCAATGGGTTGTTGTTGTTGTTGTCGTTGTTGTGTTTTTGTTTTTTTGGAAAGGCAAGTTTGGTTGAAAAACGTGACTCCCACCAAGATTTGAAGACAAGTTACTGTAGTAAACGAGGAACATTTTGTTTTTGAATAAAACTCCAGCATGCATGAGCTGAAGGCTTACTTTATGGCCTTTTCTGTGGGCTTACAGTCTCTGACTTCTCACCCGATTGCTTTGTAGTCAGCATAACCAAAACTCTAATCTCAGTTACATATTGGCAGGTGGAAACATCCCACCATGGTCATTTCTGTTGGAGAGGTCGCCAACCCAAACCCTGTCTGTAAGATGTCGCATCTCTTTGACAACAACAAACGTTTGCCTCCTTGACATTTTCTGCTTTTCTCCACTTACAGCCGTCTCGCTTTCACCGGACAAGTTCCCAATGGTAGGTGTGTCACAAAACAACTTTAAAGAGAAACGTTTGTGACCAAAGTGTCACGGGGTTGGATTTACTGGTCACTCTCAGAAAAGTCGTCAGTAAAAGTAAAAGAAATCTTACTTGAAAGTGTTTCCCAATGGATATGTGAATATCCAGATATGCCCAGTAAAAAAAAGAAAAGTTCTATCAAGTATTAAGCAGCACAGACAATGACTTCCTCACATGAGTAGCACCACCCTTCCAGTCTGCTTTAGAGAACACTAGAATATGCTGTAAACACCGACTCAGGCTGTTTTTCTTTTGGTTAATGTACAGCGCCCTCTGCTGTTAAAAAAGGTTGCATGGTTGCATGCATCTCCTAAAAATGTTTGGTCTGCTGGTGGCAGCACGAGACCGGTTTCATATTTCACCTCAAACTACATAGGATGGCTTCATTCCTGATTTCAGACTCTGATGTTAAAATCAGTGCATCTGTCTCTTTACATGTTTGCTGTCGAGGCAAAATCAAAACGTATGCCAATTGGTCTTTTTAGTTTCAACTCTCTAGCCTACATAAAGTAGGACAGAGAGGAGGCGGCATGCTACAGCAGACTCGGAGCTCATCACTTAGCCGGTTACAGAGCACACCCACATGAAAGTTTGAGTAGACGGCGCGATAAGAAACGGGCCCAGCAGGCCGGAGCAGTTAATCATACATGAGGCGTCAGCGGTTGCACTGTACTGTTGAGTGGCAGGGGCCGAATCCAGAGGCCACAGCAAACACACGCTTTATCTTCGAGCTGCCTGGAGCTCTTTAGCCCTGGCATTGAGCGAACCCTACCAGCAGCAGGTCATCAATCACGCTCGCTGGTTATTTATTACCGCGCATATACACTTCACCTGTTCCACTGATCTTGTAATAAGCCCCTTCGCCCGGCTGTGCTCCCCGCTCCTTACCCACAGCTTTAAGCCTCTCGCGCCCCACAAACTCTTGCTGCACGACAAAGGTCGTAGTTGAGGGCCATACAACGACAACACAAATGCTGCACAGAAAAAAGAAGCCTTGTATTACGTTGTAATATTACTGTACGACTGACAGGAGTTTGTTTCACAATAGAACCATCTGAGATGGAACAAGCTGAGATAACGGCCTAATATATAACATATTAACTATGTTCTAACTAACTGGCTCTCTTGTCTGTCCTCCCAGACTGCTGTTTGCTCTCCCTGGTGACCGTTGGCCTCCTCAGGAAGTACATCTCCTTCCTGGAGCTTCCCTTCAGCTGGCTGCTGCCCTCGTGCCTCCGCTGTATTATAGGCCCACAGGGCTACAGGCGAGCCAAAGTAAGCCTGAAAAGGACAGTTTGTTGGCAAGACAAGGTCACCGTCTACTTTTAGAGGGCGAGCGCATTTTTTTTAGCACATTTTAACAAGGCTGTATGTAATATATGTGCTGAAGAAGCAGGAGAGGAGATATAGTTTGTAAGTCTGAGACGCCGCGCTGCAGTTGGGGATATGTCTCATCGAGCTAATATTTTTATGTGAACGGTATGAATACTTTAACTAACATCAGACGACCCTTCTTTTCTTTTCAGGATGCCATGTTTTGTCACCGCTCTCAGCTCCTGTGGTTTCGTTACCTCTACATCACCTTCTCGCGCTACATGTTGGTCAACACGTTCCAAATGATCCCCCAGGGACCAAAGAACCTGAAGATGTACTGAGTTGTTGCTGTGTTGCTGTCGGAGTCCTGCTGCCCAACTCCTCCATTACCGTGGTCGGCGCCAATTTAGTTTACAAATCTGATGAGCCGTTTTGCTCACTGTGAATAAAGTCCTCTTCAGCTGAAGTAGCCGGAATATTTTTTTCATAGAAACTTTCCACGAACAAAGCTGACACTAATTTTGAAATAACAAAAAACTTCTTATTCGTTTAGTTGCCGCAGAAACGTCTTTAATGTCTTTACACTGTATACAAACAACACTGGGGTTTAAATGGTTGAGCTTTTCTTTTTTTTTCATCTTTATATGTTGAAAATACTGTCCAGCGTATTTTTGTTACACTGCTGATCAATAAAAGAAAAGAAAAAGGTTGATTCTCACATCCCAGTGGTGTTATTCTGTTCCGCTGTCGGCTGAGTGTTTGGACATGCCTCGGATGCTCTTGTGAGCCTGCATGCTTTCTTCCCACTTCTCACCACCGAACGTCTCCACCATCACACTGCGGACGGTACCTGGATCCAGACAGTGCGGAGCAACGCCTGGGGAGAAAACACCAGCCACAAAGGACCGCTCCATTATTTACACGTTCCAACAAACCAGTCCCTTTCTCCATCACATTTCACTGACAACGTATGGCTCAATAATGCTAAATATTAGGTTTTTACGGGTAGTTTCCTGATAACACTGTGTAACCCATTACAGAACATTTTTCTCTCATTATGAAAATAACAAATATAGTAGAGTGGAGACGGTTAGTTTTGGAGTAAACACAGCAACATGTCTTGTGTTTGTGGTCGTACCGTATCCATCAGGGTTGGAGCGTGGAGTGTAGAAACTTTGAACTCCACAGGTTCTACAGAAGGTGTGCTTGGCAACGTGAGTGTTGAAGGTGTATGTGGTCAGATTATCAGACCCCTGGGAGGATCAGAAACATAATTATTCACTTGTATCAAAGGTATCAAAAGGTTTTTTGCTTGAGTTTTCTACCTTTAAGAGTGTGAAGAGATTTTTTGGAACAATGAAATGATGGTTTTGTTTCTTTGTGCAAATGCTGCAGCTGTAGAGACACAAATCAGTTTGTATTGATGAGCCACAAAGTGTACAAGCAACAAAGTATTGTTTGATGTCTCTCCAACGTGATGAGACGAACCCGAACTTAAAAATGTACTCCCAATAGATCTTATTTAAAATGATATCCGTACTTGCACTGGAAAACATGGAGGTCTGGGGAACTCAAGACTTCAAATCTAACAGCCCCACAGTGGCAGCCGCCCGTGTGTTTCACAAGATCCATCCTTTCGTGTACAAAGAAGACAACAAACCGTCACGATGAAGACACATGTTCATATTGAACTATTCTGGGATGATAGGCCTTACTTCAGTCACGTCAGCGTGAAGAAGAGAAGGATCGGGCGTCTGATGGGATGAAACTGGTGACGTGTTTGTTGTGAAACCTGTTGATGTGGAACTGAACGTCCCGCCCGAAACAGCTCCACTGCCCCTGCTGAAGGAAACACAATGAACCCAATCAAACAGTCTACCACTTCTGAGGGTGACATTTACATTTGAGGCCTCCAGGCTTTTGACCCTTTCACAGATGTTGACGTGGTTATTGAATATGCCAATTAAATTCAAAGGTGAGCAACTCAACTTTGTTGCCCTGAGCCACCACATCAGCTTCCACTGTAATCAGCTAGGACAATGCCCTGCTTGAAAGATTGCTTTTACTGGAACACTTTGAGGCTGTCCATAATCACTCCAAGCAACGGGGCAGGGCAAAGTACAGCCGACTTGCACAAACACATTCCTCAGAGGTTGAACTAGTTCAGCCTGCAGACGCCCAGTTTTGTGTTGGAAAGCACTGGCGTAATGCATCACGGGTTGGGTGTCATATGACAGGGGTGCTGGTGGGGTGGGGCAAGGGAATGCTGTGACCCAAATACATATATTAGGATTCTCCCAGCTGTATCATATCTATAACCCCAAAAATAGGATCCCAGTGTGCTACAGACCCCCATCTGATGCTTTTGCTCTTTGATTTAATTTAGTTTACAGCAGTTGTCTGTAATAATAGCGGGAGATAAAAGTGGGGAGACAAATCACTGGCCAGTGTATGAACATTTTATAATATCTCGCCAGGGTCCTGTGTTGGTTCCCATAACTAACTTTTAAGGGACCACAGACTGAAATCTCAGATGCTAAGTATGTTTGATGAGCTGGGTCACCTCACTCCTGACACGTAGCACAAAAACTTACCGGACCACTGTTTCACCAGTTTCACCTGCACGTTGACGTCATGCCTGGCATTTAGACTCAATGCTCACGAGGACAAGACCAAGCCCTTTCCTGTAAACTCTACAAAAAAATGAATAATATCTTGCCATTATGCCTTCGGAATAAATTCTCAACAACAAAACATATCAAAAAAGATGGAAAACAAATCTGAAACGACTATTACATTCCTTCCTATGAACTGATGTAGTTATTCAGGTTGAGCCACGGGAATAACAGGCTAGAAACATAAAGCAACACAACGTTGAGAGAGGCCTGAGGACTGTGTGAGAATTGTGTTACCACTTTTACACAACGTGCTTGTGAGTGCCTTCTTTACTCCTGCCATACACATTTATTTTCTTCATAAGGCTGGTGAAATGACAATCTACTTTCTGTACAGTATGTACAGTACATTCTGATAAGCAGAAAGCTATCACTCGACAACAACTTGGCTATCATTTGAACATATTATCAGACAGACTAATATGGACACACTCAAATCTCATTACCTTATACTTTGACAGAACACTTGAGGTTGTCTGAAAAATAAATAGTATATATGTTCACTCTGGGTCTCAAACATCACGTTTCAGTGTTTAGGTCAAGAGTTTATTGTGTGCCTGCCTGATAACCAGTATCAGCTAATTCTGCTTATCAACATATTTTGCAGTGGTGTTAGGGTTGGATACAAATCACGAATGTATCCTTTATTAAGATGGTCTGTGTAGCATGATACCTGGTGTGGATATGGCTTGCTAGTGAAGGACGTTAGGTGGCTAAAGGAGGTCACTTAGTAGTGTTATCTTCATCTTTTTCTCAAAGACAGCTGGTAACACGTTTACCAAGCACGTATCCATCTGTTAATGGGCACGTTTGATGAAGATCAACGGAATTCCTGTCTGCACACGTCCCTCTTTCGTGTCACATAAATGCATCGTCAGATGAGTTCCTAATATAACATTATTGGTATGATATTCTGTTTTAAAGAAAGAGGGAAGACGGGGGGAAGCCAATGTATGCGTAAGGCTACACTATCATCATCACCTTATGTATTTGGGTCGAAATCATCTGTTTCATAACCCCACCATCATAGATGTGACTTTAATCATCAAACCTTCCTTACTGCAACACAGCAACCAATCGTTGGTCAAACAAACAATCCTGTAATCCAATCAGCAGCTCGGGCACGGTTTCTGTTGCTACGGTCGTTCTAGCAAATTCTAGAGCCGGATTCCGGTATGAGATATTACTCCGCCGCATAAAATATGTCACAACATCGTTTTCAAAACGACTATTTTTGACAAAATATTTACGTTTATGAGTAAACGTATATTTTTTAAATAAAATAATACTGTAACCATACAATAGTGCGTTTCGGAACAGTGGGAACTACTTTCAAACGCGGACGGATATTGACAGATGACGTATGCAGACTCCGGTATATAAAACAGTGTCGTCTCGACTGCAGTATAATTCTACGGAGAAAGACGAGAAGAAGCATCACCACGCAAGACAAATTATTAACGGCGGTTCTGTAAAGTAAGTACGTTGTTTCAGGCAATATCATTTTACAGTTTAAATTATGTATACGGTAGCTGTTTTTTGTCGATGTTTGATGACCAGTGTCATAGTAACGTCAGCTTTACAGCTTCGCTCAAGATAATGGAAGCAGACGTTAACAATGCTTAGTCTGTATTAAATTGACGTTGAAGCTTCACCATTTAGTCTAACAATTATTTTTTATAGCTTTATAGGTTGCTTAGAGGGTTTGACGTCGAGTTCATGGGAAGCTAATGTTAGCGATAGCAATGACTCAACATTTTCAGTTTCGTCCATTAGCGAGTAACGTCAGCTGAACAAAAGGGAGGTCAGGATGATCTCAAAATGGCGCTGGGTCCGGAATGGCTGCTGACGGTTCAGAGCGTCCCATAAATATCCGTCCCTTCTAATATATTTAAAGTGTAATCCTTATTTGAACATTATCTTAACTAATTCCAGCGCAGCTTCTTACAATGACTTTTAATAATTGTAACTTTGAAAATAAATGGCTAGCACTTTCACATTTAAAAAAATATATATTTTGTACTAAATCCTAACTTGATAAATCTTTTACGCAGGAACAAATATGCAGATCTTTTATTAATTTTAGCTACAGTCCTTTCTTTATTTTTAATCAAAGGGTATTAGTAATGTTGAATCTTAATCTGTCACAGGAGCAAACATGCAGATCTTTGTCAAGACCCTCACCGGCAAGACCATCACCCTTGAGGTCGAGCCCAGTGACACCATCGAGAACGTGAAGGCCAAGATCCAGGACAAGGAAGGCATTCCCCCAGACCAGCAGAGGCTGATCTTCGCAGGCAAGCAGCTGGAAGATGGCCGCACCCTGTCTGACTACAACATCCAGAAGGAGTCCACCCTCCATCTTGTCCTCCGTCTGAGGGGAGGCATGCAGATCTTCGTTAAGACCCTCACCGGCAAGACCATCACCCTGGAGGTCGAGCCCAGCGACACCATCGAGAACGTAAAGGCCAAGATCCAGGACAAGGAAGGCATTCCCCCAGACCAGCAGAGGCTGATCTTCGCAGGCAAGCAGCTGGAAGATGGCCGCACCCTGTCTGACTACAACATCCAGAAGGAGTCCACCCTCCATCTTGTCCTCCGTCTGAGGGGAGGCATGCAGATCTTCGTCAAGACCCTCACCGGCAAGACCATCACCCTTGAGGTCGAGCCCAGCGACACCATCGAGAACGTGAAGGCCAAGATCCAGGACAAGGAAGGCATTCCTCCAGACCAGCAGAGGCTGATCTTCGCAGGCAAGCAGCTGGAAGATGGCCGCACCCTGTCTGACTACAACATCCAGAAGGAGTCCACCCTCCATCTTGTCCTCCGTCTGAGGGGAGGCATGCAGATCTTCGTCAAGACCCTCACCGGCAAGACCATCACCCTTGAGGTCGAGCCCAGCGACACCATCGAGAACGTGAAGGCCAAGATCCAGGACAAGGAAGGCATTCCCCCAGACCAGCAGAGGCTGATCTTCGCAGGCAAGCAGCTGGAAGATGGCCGCACCCTGTCTGACTACAACATCCAGAAGGAGTCCACCCTCCATCTTGTCCTCCGTCTGAGGGGAGGCATGCAGATCTTCGTCAAGACCCTCACTGGCAAGACCATCACCCTGGAGGTCGAGCCCAGCGACACCATCGAGAACGTGAAGGCCAAGATCCAGGACAAGGAAGGCATTCCCCCAGACCAGCAGAGGCTGATCTTCGCAGGCAAACAGCTGGAAGATGGCCGCACCCTGTCTGACTACAACATCCAGAAGGAGTCCACCCTCCATCTTGTCCTCCGTCTGAGGGGAGGCATGCAGATCTTCGTCAAGACCCTCACTGGCAAGACCATCACCCTGGAGGTCGAGCCCAGCGACACCATCGAGAACGTGAAGGCCAAGATCCAGGACAAGGAAGGCATTCCCCCAGACCAGCAGAGGCTGATCTTCGCAGGCAAGCAGCTGGAAGATGGCCGCACCCTGTCTGACTACAACATCCAGAAGGAGTCCACCCTCCATCTTGTCCTCCGTCTGAGGGGAGGCATGCAGATCTTCGTCAAGACCCTCACTGGCAAGACCATCACCCTGGAGGTCGAGCCCAGCGACACCATCGAGAACGTGAAGGCCAAGATCCAGGACAAGGAAGGCATTCCCCCAGACCAGCAGAGGCTGATCTTCGCAGGCAAGCAGCTGGAAGATGGCCGCACCCTGTCTGACTACAACATCCAGAAGGAGTCCACCCTCCATCTTGTCCTCCGTCTCAGGGGAGGGCAGTAAAGTGATTCATTATTCCATGTTCTTAAACTTAGTTAATGTGCTATGTATGACATGCTATACATGCCGTATTACAAAGTTGTTGTTACACATGTCAAAGGTGTTAACCGTTACATGACCAAACGTTTGCTGCAGATCACTTAATAAAAGATTAAACTGAATTTCCTGGTTGTGGTGTTCATGGTGCCTGTCTAATATCAGCAGAACTGAAGTTAAGTAAAGTGGGTAAAACGCCTTACCGGTAATCCACTTGTTAAGGAGACATGGCCATAATTCAAGCTCTGCATGATAGTGTCTGTACTAGTAATGTAGCAGGGGAATGATGGAGCCTTTCTGTTTTCCTATGATAAATGGTGACTATAAACTTCTCAATTTGAGCAGTAATGGATTAGGTTCATTTGTACATAAAGTACATTTGTTAAACTGGGTAATTATAACTGCTAAATGACAAATGGGTAAAAATACATTAAACTGAGCCAACTTAATGTTTATTTGAAGAAAGTTATATGGCACTAGAGGGTAGTAATACTCGATTGTTATATGTATTAAAAATGAGCGCAGGACATTTTTCATTCTGACTAAATTGATATGGTAATTTTCAGTCATTTTAAACTGAAAAGCCTAGCTTAAATTGCCACGGTCCTGCCATTTGGGTCCAGAAACATCCAGCATCCTTTGACAGGTCCCTGGCTAAATTAGAAACTTCAAGGAAAGCAGCATCTAATGATTTCCTTGCCCATAGTCTGCCATACAATTCTGTATGTAATTTATCCCATCAAAAACCATAAGTGTATGCAAGATACAATATATAGAAAGGAAAATCAAACTAGTCTTTGCATAACTCACCAATGCTCATGCTATCACTCATTGAGTTTCTGTGCCAAGCACAGTGAGTAAATAAAAGCCCACCGTTTTAGTAAGATGCTGTCAGGGTTTCATGTCAGATTGTGATATCTTGAATACATGCACGTAGATGTCTGCTCCGTAGATAAGGGGATTAATGATGGATAAATTAAAACTAAAATCAATCTTCTACTCAGTGAATGAACTGCAATAATCCTGGCAGAGGGTCTATAGGCCTAGAGGTCAGCTTCTGAATCCCAAAACACTTGGAAAGGTAGAATGCTTTTCTGTTCATGGGGATGTGGCGCCATCTACTGTCCAAAGGATAACATGATACATAGAGGAAATGCAAAAAAAACAAGAGGCATGATGGGTCCAAAAAATGGGTTAAAGAACCAACGGGGGAGCAGGAAATGTACTAAAATCAATTAAAGAAAAAGCTTGCTCTGCTGCTGGTACAAGAGTGTTGGCATCCAGGGGAAAGTAAGCATGCTTCACTAGACAGGCGGGAAGAGAGGAGCCAATATCAAATGCTTGGACTGGGCACATGTAAATTGAATAGAACAAAGACTCTTTTACTCAAACGGAAATTATTTTCAGCATCAGGAAACATTAACTTTGCAGGTATTTTGTCCCACATGGAACAGATGATTGTGTGTGCTTGAGTGTTCCAAGAGAGAAAGGTGGTGGTGGTGGTGGGGGCTTTTTGTATTACTTAAAATGTGCAGCATATTCATAGCAGATGTCAGTACAAATATGTAGATTGTCTCGTGTCCTGGGTGTTGGCAGGCAGATAGCAGCCCAGTGTGCTGAGGTTGGGTGTGGACATGCATGGCACAAAAAAAAGCAAATGTCAAAGGTCAGAAAAACATCAAGACATGAGCAAGAATCAGTGGCAGGAACATGCATATATTGAATGCTTGCAGCCTGACATGTAAATTAGATAAATGTGTCATGACCTTTGTGCAGATACAGCAGTGACAATAATTGGCCCTCGAGCATTAATAATGTTTCCTACACTTGAACTATCGTCTCCACGGAGGAAAGTGGTGTGGATTATGGACAGCACGAGGATTGTCCTGTGGTATTTACCGTTTAATCCCAAACTAGTCTGCCTCAACACTTATCTAGATAATCGGCTGTCAGATGTTTATCCTGCCGAAGTCATCTCTTGTGGCAGATCATGAGATCATGAAGATCCAGATCAGGAGGAGGATGTATGGCGAAGAATTCACGAGACACGCTCCTTATTCTACTCTGACAGCACCTGCTGCTGCACCACGTACAGGGTGTTCACGGAGCAGCTGTATTCAGAAAACAGCTAAATGGTTTGTATCGTCTAAGCCTGTCGTGTAATCTTTGGATAATTGACAGTCCCAGAGTTGGTCAAATAAGTAACAGGCATAAAACCATACGGTATGCTAGAAATTGGAACTATTTTCAAGTGCGGATGAATATCACCAGATGACGTGTCTCCCGTATAAATACTCCAGTTCCCCTGGCAACTACACAGACAGAGGGAGGTGTTACGAGGGACAGCAGGACGAAACTAACTGTAAGTACAGTCGTTCGTAGAAAAAAAAATGTAGCATGTTCAGTTATCTGCTGTAGTTCTTTTTTATCAATTTACAGCTTCCATAAATTATTCGTTACCCATAATTTAGTTTTATTTTCGTTTAGTAGCTAACGTTAGCTCACCGACTGCTTCGTAAACAACGACGAGGCGAGCTCGCGACCTACGTAGCGCTTCTTAAACGAACGATGTCACTAGCTAACGTTAACTTAGATGACGTTCATTACCAATAACGTGCTGGGTTTATTACTGTAATCATCCCTCGTCAAGTGGAACAATTCCGCGACACACGGCTGCTAACGTCACCCTGCGTTGGTAACAATGGTGAGACATTTCTAGCTGCATCGTCCGTCAGCTGGTAACGTTAGCTGAACAAAGAAGGCACACAATGGCTACCTTATTTTAAAATGGCGCTGGTGCTCGAATCAACGGCCTCCTGCCAGTTTGTTCGTGTGACGCTTGAGGATTCAGCTCCGTTTTTATCGCTCGCGGTAAGATAAAGTCATCAGTGACGAGGACCCGAATAATGGCGGCTGTATACTGTATGCAAAACCTATGTATAAAGCGACGTAACATTTTTGATGTACCTCTGGCAGGAAGACGTCTAAAACTAGATGTAAGATGTTGTCTTTAGAATGAGAACGCCATCATTTAATTGTAATGTGAACTGGTCAAGTTAATTTATCTGTAGAGTATACTATGTCATTTTAGCTACAGTCCTTTTTTTTAAATTTTTAATCAAAGGGTATTAGTAACGTTGATTCTTAATCTTTCACAGGAGCAAACATGCAGATCTTTGTCAAGACCCTCACCGGCAAGACCATCACCCTTGAGGTCGAGCCCAGCGACACCATCGAGAACGTGAAGGCCAAGATCCAGGACAAGGAAGGCATTCCCCCAGACCAGCAGAGGCTGATCTTCGCAGGTAAGCAGCTGGAAGATGGCCGCACCCTGTCTGACTACAACATCCAGAAGGAGTCCACCCTCCATCTTGTCCTCCGTCTGAGGGGAGGCATGCAGATCTTCGTTAAGACCCTCACCGGCAAGACCATCACCCTGGAGGTCGAGCCCAGCGACACCATCGAGAACGTGAAGGCCAAGATCCAGGACAAGGAAGGCATTCCCCCAGACCAGCAGAGGCTGATCTTTGCAGGAAAGCAGCTGGAAGATGGCCGCACCCTGTCTGACTACAACATCCAGAAGGAGTCCACCCTCCATCTTGTCTTGCGTCTGAGGGGAGGCATGCAGATCTTCGTCAAGACCCTCACTGGCAAGACCATCACCCTGGAGGTCGAGCCCAGCGACACCATCGAGAACGTGAAGGCCAAGATCCAGGACAAGGAAGGCATTCCCCCAGACCAGCAGAGGCTGATCTTCGCAGGAAAGCAGCTGGAAGATGGCCGCACCCTGTCTGACTACAACATCCAGAAGGAGTCCACCCTCCATCTTGTCCTCCGTCTGAGGGGTGGTCAATAAATGATCCCATGTTTTAACTTGCTTTACATGACAACCTAATCCAATAAAGGCTGAGATTAAATTCAATGGTGTTTCCCCTCCTTTTTATTGGCACATTTGTCTTGAATGTGAACGCTAGAGCCAGTGGGTTTTAAATGCCATTACATGACACATTCAGGATCATTCTCTATTTCTATGGGTCAATATAAACGCAATGTTTGAAAGTTGGTCTTTTGTGATATTTAAATAATTTTGAGGGTATTCATTCTAATCAGAGTTCAATGAACTAGAATTACAAGTCTTTTTGACAATGCGTAGTTTGGAACTATACTACACACTTCATATCAACCCAAGATGCCTGCTCTAATGCTCTTTTATTTCCTTCACAATCTACAAGCAATACATAAAGGTTACGTGTGCTCCCCCTCATATTTTGTGATATGGGAATTTATTCCAGGACCATGGAATGATGTCACTTAAATCCTGTAATTCTGGGTTTAATTTGGCAAAGGAATCCAGAGAACTCACTGAACTTGCTCTGTGTAATGAGTATTCCAGTTGACTGGTATCATCTCATAAATCATATCCTGGCAATGGTCATTGTCCTATTGATCAACCCTCATAACAAGTTGCCTAGAATCTTAATCTGGATGACAAGCTGCATAAGCATTTAATCACAGGAACCTCACAGGACTTTTAATCGTACTGTACTCGTGGGCTATTTAATGAAGCATGAAATGTCACATAGAACCACTAGATGTCACTAGCTGACTGGTAGTACTCCAACCCTTAAGTTCCATGTAATTGCAGTTCCACGTTTCCTCTACCACTGAACACATCTGTGGTTAAAAGTCCAGCAGGGCCCTATAAAACTGTTTTAATCTAACACAGGATAAAGGTCATGATCCAGAGCTGGGGTGGTGATGATTTTGCATGTAAAATGAGATGGTCTTGTGATATACTAGCATAAAAAATGCTATTACTGATTTACAAAAGAATGAGGCCTGATACCAGATGATAAAAGCCTGGTTCAAACAGGAAAATAGGGACAGGAATCATCATTAGATATGTTTTCACACCGGCTCTTCTTGTTCTTTATTAATCGGGTCTTTATCATTCAATTGATTCTCTCCTTTCTCAAAAATAATAAACAGCACATCCAAAAATATCTCACATTTTCCTCAGTTCAGTTCCAGGAAGCATAAATTATCATTTACATTCAGTATTTGTAATAACATCCATCTGTATTTTCCTCCAAGTCCCTTTAAGGGATTTCCCTGAGGTACTGTCCAGGTGAGTATTGAAGTAATCCCAGTACAAATACTTAAACTTCACTTCAAACAGCAGTACTTTAAGAGCACATCAACGGCATCATAGTTAGAGAATAAACAGTCCTTTAAACCAGGGGTTCTCAACCTTTTGCAACTCAGGGCCCCTGCTGAGAGCCACCTTAATCACCTGAGAAAATAATATGACAAAAAATAATAATTTTGGTTTAGAATAACCCATATTAGGAATTTCCCCGCAATATTTGCCAAAGTAGTTTAAATAAGGCCACTAAACAGTCCATGTGGATTCACGGGAGTGATTACTGCTCAAGAAAGTTTTGTGAAGCTGTCAAATTGTTGGTGGGGTGGGGTGCCTGAAATAGTCGTCTCACATTGGTCTTCCAGAGGCAGCGTGTGGCGCTTTACTGCCCCTCTCCCGGTGGGTTTGCCCGTCGCATGACCAGCGGCCAGTTGTAGTCGGTCTGCAGATCAGCTGGCAGCCGCCGTCCCACTCGGGTGCAGCGTGCGGGAGGAATGGCAGGCTGGGGAGGCTTCTTCGTGTCACTCCTCAATTACAAGACAGAGAAATATGTCATCGCCGAAAACCGGAAAATCGGGATATTGTTTAGACTCTATCAGCTGGCCGTGCTGGGATACATAATCGGGTGAGGCGCAACGCATGGCCCCTTGAACCCCCTTTTTAAGGCATGGAATAAAGTAACCTTTTAGAAAGTGATTCACGAAGTTATAAATAGTTGAGCTCGGCGAAAGCGTTGACTTTTTTCTTTTCTTTTTTGTACTGTTAAAGTGACAGCGCCATAGAGTTTTAAAGTAAAAAAAAAAGAAAAAAGCTGTTGCGTCTCAGAAAGAGTTGTTGGTGGATTCATTAATGTGTCAACTGGCTTGTGGAGGCAGGACGCTGTCTCATCCCGCCCTCACTGAGTGACGTCACGCTGGAGGATGTGAGAGGAATGATGGAAAGTGAGCAGGTGACTAGGGCAGTTTGGTGAGAGTTGATAGTATCTGCTTTGACCTTTAAAACGTAATTGTTTTGTGAGTGGCTGCATGGGGGGTTATAACATCATATTTGGCTCTGTGGCATGTACTGCAGCTCGGGCAGGGTCCTGGGTGGGTGCATTATTTTAGTCAGCGGATGCTGCTGTCACCCCGAGATGTGCGAAATAGTTCAACACCGTTTCGGTGGAGATGCAGAAAATATTCCACGACACAGTCGAGGGGAGATTCACACATCAGCATTACTGCTTCCCATCTGTCTGACGGTGGTGCTGTCAGACGCAGGCCGCGAGGTCACAGACAGGCTGCTCAACAAGGGCGAGCGGGGGGGGCCACAAAATGATTCAACATAAGGCTCTGAAACATAATAAATCCCGCTGTTTCGCTGAATGTCTCAGGTGGGTGTTTGTGGTGAAGAAGGGTTACCAGGAGAGAGAAGAGGCCGTCCAGGCTTCAGTCATCACCAAGCTTAAGGGTGTTGCACTGACCAACAGCTCCAAGACCGGGCTTCACCTGTGGGGTGCTGAGGATTATGTCATACCCCCGAATGTGAGTGAGTCCGTCTGTCCGTCCATCTATCTATACAGCTTGCAATATTGATGTCAGTGCACTCCTCAATTACTCGCCTGTCAAGAGAGATTACGAGGCTATTGAGTGTCTGCTTTAGAGGATGTCATTAGCCTCAGCATCCGTCGCCACAGATTTAACAATATTGAACTTCTCAGGAGTGTAATTTGTTTAACCTTTGGCTTCTCAATCTCACCGCCTGGTCCTAATTTCATTTTGCAGGGTGAGCAGGTGTTCTTCGTAGTAACAAATTACATAGAGACCCCCAATCAGAGGCTGGAGTTCTGCGCTGAGGTGAGTATACAGAGCAGGGCGAATCTCATTATTTGCTTTTTAATTGTGTGTGTGTGTTTTTTTTTTTTTTTCCTCCATCCTAATATCTGAAATAACCGTTGGTGAAACTGTGCCAGATTACCATGTCCACACAAATGTATTTTCACATCCCACAGAGCTTCAAGGTGCCAGATGGACGATGTCAAAGTGACGACGACTGCGTCGAGGGGGAGTCTGTCATAGCTGGCCATGGTGAGAATCATTCATCGTTTTGGGGTTTTAGCCTCAATTACAGGTTGAAATCAGTCATATTGATCACTGACAATCTTAAAACTTGAAAAAAAAAAGTCACGTAGAGTCAGTTTTTGTTTCAACATTATTCTCTACGACGTGAATATTATGCATCACACAACAGTACACACAGTTCCAGCACTATTCCAACTGATCTTACTGTGGCATGAACTCTCTTTAAGCTCCACCTAGCCAAGAATCTTTGCTCTCTCCGTCAGGAATAAAGACCGGCTTGTGTTTAAACAGCACTGGGACCTGTGAGATTCACGCCTGGTGTCCTGTTGAGTACGGCAAGAGACCCACGTGAGAGCCCGCCTCCCCTCCTGCAGAACCCTGGAAATGTGCCATTTTGTGCTACTACATTGACACTCACTCTGATCCCTCACAGGGGCCGAAATATTTCACAGGTTCTATTTATTACTAATGCAGCCTGTCAGCTCTACTCGTTTTGTTTTTATTTCACACAGCTGCCTGTCTCTTTCTCCCCCCCTCCTCTCCCCCCCCCCTCCAGAGAGCCCTTACTGAGCAAAGCGGAAAACTTCACCATCTACATCAAGAATTTCATCAGGTTCCCAAAGTTTGAATTCTCCAAGTGAGTGTCCCGTAAGTGGTGCTGATTGCTGGTGGTGCCTGTGGTTTCGGGGCATCGGGACATAGATCACTGAGTGAGACCCAACGGCTGCTTTGAATAGCTTTAGGGTGCAGAGAGCCTTCTATTTATACCAGCCTGTGCATTGCACTCAGCGAGACAGTGAACCAGTCATCCGAGACGTCCTTGACAGCAGGCCTTGCCCTGGACAGGTGTCCGATCAGACGGGGCTCACCCGGGGAGCTGCCTCTTCAAGTCCTGCAAGAAAAGCAAAGAGATGCCACGAGGCTGTGCTAATGCATCCGTCAGCATCTTGTCCTAATTACACAACCATCTCTCTTATGTTTTCTCATTCATCTTCATATGCTTGATGGGAATAGGCCGGTAATACAAATCCATTTCAATGGGTGGTACTCCAAATGGCTGGCAGCAGTGTGCGTCTTCCAGTGTGGCACACCCAGTTTGTGCTTAGAGCCAGATGGGTGTGTGTGTGTGTGTGTGTGTGTGTGTGTGTGTGTGTGTGTGTCTGTGTGTGTCTGTGTGTGTGTGTGTGTGTGTGTCTCTACTCTACTCTTACAGTTCAGTCAGAAATAATCCAAGGCAGGACCAGGTGTCTCTTGGTCTGTTTCTGTCTCTCTTGAAATGTATTTACATTTTCTGATTTCAGAGGACGGTTTAAATGTTGTTGTTTTTTTTGTTCAATGGTCAAACTCAGCAACACAGACAGCTTTCCATTGTTCCTGAAGATCTGACATGTGAAAGTTGCGCTTCATGTCGGCTGTATTGACCTCTTAGGTCCAACGTCCTCGAAACCTGTAACGACAGCTACCTGAAAACATGCTCCTACAACAGTGAGGACCACCTGTACTGCCCCATCTTCCACCTCGGAGATCTGGTCAGCTGGACTGGATACGACTTCCAGGACATGGCTGCTAAGGTACAAAGTGTAACAGTGTGCCAGTTGAGACTGTGTGTGGCAGCGACTTCAGCTCCTGGCTTCCCCACGGTCATTTCATTATACCATAACACTTGTACTACCCCTTGAACTAAAAAAAAACGAAACAATTATTCATGTAATCATAGCTGTTATTGACAAGGATGCGTGGCAGCCGTATTTAAGGGAATCAGAACAAAAGCAGTGTCTCTATATCTCTCTTTTGTTCTCTCTACTTCCTGTTTGTAATAATAATAACTTACACGTTCAGTGAAATCGAGGCCTAATTTACTGCTTTGGTTTTTCAACAGTGCAGAGCATCAGGGTAAAGTACAGTATCGTTGTGTGTAAACAAACACCCAGTAACTGGCCTGAACCTGAGCTTGACTACAGCAGAGGAGTGTCGTATTACTCCAAAGGAAAGGCAAAGTCACCGTCTAAAATAGATTTCTTGTTTTTTCTTGGACAAATGCATTTTCAAGATACAAAAAGACAAGCAGCGATATGAGACCACATTGGAGCCGTGGTCGGGGGTTTGAACAGCTGTCTGTGCTGTGATCGGCTCGAAGCGCGGACCGGAATATTTCATCGAGGCAAAAGCTGAGTAGATGAGATTTAACTTCTGTATACTGCACATTACGAATAACAATAAAATTCAAGGGTGGATCATGGATTTCTGCTTTATTGGAAATCACAGTGGTTACGCATAAATAGTAAAATAACGTATCTTTTGGACAAAACCAATCTCATCACGAGGTACAGATTTGGGCACATTTTGTGGTCTTCCTCGTCTTCATGTGTTTTGCTCAGTTGACATGGAGACAAGTACGGAGTTTTGGTCTTATGAATGAGAAATACTGAACCATCTTCATGGAAATGGAGGTCCCTCTGCTGATGGACTGCTCCAGTTACAGGCTCCTGTGTTGTGCATGCTGCCACACCGTCATGGCTTACCGGGACACATGAATGGAATGGAGCCATCATTAATGTTATCGGTATCCTGTGAAGTGAAAAGGCTTTTTTTTGTGTGTGAAAAAGGCATATTGTTAATGTTTTTTATTCCCAGCACAGCTCCACCCACTGATTTAAGGTTTAATCAGATGGGAAGTGACACGACATGAAGCGGAGTGGAGAACCTGAAGGGAAGGAACATGAAGTGTGCCGATATGGCGACGATCACGCAGTAACGCGTGTGAGGCTGCTCCGATACTCAGAGGTCACTGTGTTTGTCCGTCAGGGCGGGTCCGTTGGTATTCTCATTGAGTGGGACTGTGACCTGGATAAGGACTCCTCTCAGTGTAATCCACAGTACAGCTTTACCCGTTTGGACATGAACTTGAACAACTCTGTGACATCAGGATACAACTTCAGGTATGTCCCTTCAGGCCTTCAGCAGGAAGTAAATCCTCCCACTGATGAACCCCTCCCACCTGTTTATGTTTTCATCTTTTATCAACTGATCTTTGCCCCTACAGATTTGCCAGGTATTACAAGGATCCAAATGGTGTAAGCTTTCGCACTTTGTATAAAGTGTATGGGATTCGCTTCGATATCATGATCAATGGCCAGGTACAGCAGTGATACAATACTTCTTTTTTTTTTCCAAGGGCGGTACATGATTCCGGTAATAGACTTGCAGTAAATGCCTGTTTATTGTTTTGCAGGCTGGGAGATTCAATATTGTTCCCACAATAATTGCCATAGGCTCGGGTGTTGCCCTGCTGGGTATAGTGAGTAATTTACTAAAATATTGCGTTCACATGTCAGTGGAAAATTGGTGATGCCTCCTATTAGTGTGATATGAGAGGCTGATGGACGATGTCCAGCAAGAATGATGCTTCTCTGCAGCTTGTGAAAATCAAGTTATTATTTTTCTTTCAGGGAGCCTTCGCATGCGATATGATACTCCTGTACATGATGAACACGAGCTCCTTTTACCGAGAGAGGAAGTTTGAGATCATCAACTTCAAGTAGGACTAAACTGTGTTCACACAAACTTCAATGGTGGGCCTTCTTAAATCAGCCGTATTCCAAACGTTTAACATCTCCCTCGTACTGTATGTCCCAGGAAAGACCGGACCAAACCCAAGGATGGGAAGACGGGTCAGCGGGAAAGGAGATCCAGGAAACCAGCTGGGGAGAAGGAGGGCGCTAACTCCACTAAAGAGCCAGTGGACACCGAGGCCACTGCAGAGAGCCAGCTGCCTGTGGACAAACGGGGTCCCACCATTCCACGCAACGCGGGACAGCGATACCCGCAAGGCGCAGAGCCGAAGCATCACATCACCTTCTCTTCACACAATTAAGTTAGGCAGGCAGACCAATCATCTGCAGCGGTCTGCGGGAGGTGAACCAACGGACGGACGTCCACTTCTCACCCAACCAGCACGCCACTAGCTTGAGTGACGCTTGTCCCGACTACACACATGTTGGTCCAGAGAAATGTAAATGTTCGGCAGTGTGCAAGTGGGCCAGAAGCGGATGTAGAAACACACAGAAAGGTGGTTTTCAGTGGCGGGGTCTGGGTCTGGGTCTGGGAGATTACAACAGGTCCATTGATAATGATATGCAAAAGTGACAGAAGTGATTCATCGAAGACTTTGCCAAATTGCCAAATATTTGCAGATTACTGCTTTACAAATGCAAATAATTAACTGTCTCGGTTTCATGTCATAAAATCAAGGCTTATAGCTTATTTGGCTGTTGATCAGACAAATTAAGCATAATTTCCAGTTCAGTTCATATGATTATTGAGGTTTTATTTTGCGGAATTTATGGAATAAGTTACTTTAAAAAGAAAAATGACTAGCCATGATAGATTCATGAACCTTAATTGCAGGATTGGATGAAGTAAAATAGAAATTGCAGACTAATAAATTAACTGTAAAGTGATTTCTGCTAAATCAGTTTGTAAAACACCTCATTCATGATTTTATGAGCATGAATTCAAAATGAAAACCTTTACAAACAACTGCACTAGGAAGCAACATGTAAGAAAATGTGTGAACGGTCTTAATCGTTGGTATTTCAGTTAAATGCATCACGTACCTGTTGTGACAGGAATTTGTGTACCGTTAAACACGGCTGATGTGTCGCCTGCTGTGTGTTGACGTTGATCTCAGCCATGCAATGGCAACAACACAATCTTATTTACACGTGAAGCTGTGGAACATAGTTGTGATGCGCTACAAGTCTACGGAGAGCAGACAAGTTCACTGCTGATTGTTCATGAATGGTGCAAGACATTGAAGTGCAAAGACTCCTTTTCGTTTGTTCTTCCCATTACTATTTATTAAATGGTCTTTATTGTTGGAAACAAATGCATTTGTCATTTATTTCACGGCGTCAACAAATGAAACTGCCTGATGACAAACTGACAAACAATGTATACACACACAAGTTGTACAGAGGTATTTATTTCAATCAGTAATCAGATTTGTTATAATTTAACTATGATATTGTACATGAAACGTAAAGAAAAGTGCTTACATCTTGGATGTAATCAGGTTTGATCTATGTTACACTACAGTCTACATTATCATAACTCTGGCTCTTATCCTAGTCTGGATGATACGGAGCACAGAGCAGGAGTTACAGCTTGAATAAAGTCATAGTCACTGCCAAGCGTGGCGCAGGAAAGATGAGAACGGTTAATTCTGCACATTATAATTATTGACCCATCCTCTGTTTAATTTAACAGTTAAAAATGGAAGAAGTATTTTACTAATGGCTTATCTACAAACAGCAGGACAGACAATAGTGTGAGGGCTAATTTAAGGTTATTAGTCGTAGATCATTCTAGTACACATGCACCATTCCGTAGAGGAAAGTCCAGAACAGGACGTAAGTGAAAAGGCCTCCGACAAGGCCCCCGGTGAAGAGCAGCCGCCGCGATTTAAAGCATTTGTTCCACCGCCGTCCGGCCTTGAGAATGAGCAGCAGGGAGAGGAGGAAAGCGGAGAGGAGATAAAAAACGAAGCCATACAGTCCAGTCAGTCCGAGGATGCCAGCTGTTGCTCCGGACAGAGCGGACACAGAGGTGCGGCAGTAGTCCAGCACGGCGGCGTTTCCCCTCACAGCCACTTCACTGATGAACTGTGGTCCCTCACGCTTGGCTACAACTCCTGCCATCTTGGCTCAGGTCAGCTATCACAGGAAGATTCTCCTGTTTCAGGAGAGATTCAGACACACAAAATAGGTGCGTTTACTCAAATGACCCTATTCTGCACACAAGAACAGTTTAGAAACACTTTTTTAATCCAATACATGTATTTTACAGATATGGAGACTAAAACCTGAGATCAAGAAACGTGGTGGATTGTTAGATAAAAAAATAAATAATAAATGAAATACTGTAAGAAAGAAGAAAAAAAAAAAAAACTCAACTCCACCTGGACCAGCTACTACTGGTTAAATTCTGCTTCCACATTATTGTCACAGTTATACGAATACAATGACATCACACTCACTGCCTCCACAATCCTACATACAACTTTAGCTTATTGACATTTGGTGTGACACGTTAGTATTATGCTTGAAAATAAATATTTAATGTCGGATTTCTACCTGGACTTTTCCTAAACGGCCGTGTCATTTTTACTTTAAAGCATCAGGATGCTTATTCCACTACTGCAAAGCAAAGGCCATTGCTTCATCAGAAAAGCTCATTTGTACACTACATACGTCAATACGTTGACGTAAAATATTAGACATTGTAACATATTTAACCACTCTGAGGATAACATGAAAAACATCTCGATACATTGAAGGCCCCTAATGCGTTTGTCAAAGCCAAAAAGGTAAAGCTGTCAGTCAGCCGCGGTCGACGTTAGCTTAGCCAGCTGCTGACCACAATAAATCAAAGAAGCTAACGTGAGCTAATACCAACAACATAAAGCATCGTGGTGACAAAAACAGGCACACAAAAACACCAGTAAGAGACACAAACGGATGCGCCTCCACTGAAGAGCCTGGTCGCTGTTACACCCCGGGTAATCTATGGTACCCTAGCATTAGCCGTTAGCTAGTCATCCAGGCAGCTCCGACAGTAACAGTTGACAGATTCTCACCGGAAATACACGCAGCGACTCGTCGGCTCCTCACAGCGCGATTACAAAAACATAATCTGTCACAGTAACTTCACAGGCTTGGGTGGATTGTTTTTAAGGAATGTGAGCTGCTATGGCACGGAAACAGCACATTCATTCTCGTTTGGATAACACACCTAGACAAGATTCGGCCATGTTCCTTCGCAGTGCATTGTGGGACAGGTCGAAACCGGATCAAACCAAACCGGCGGCGAGGATGTGGTGCGTTCTAGTCCATGAAAAAGTAGGACACTTTTATGGTGTGGTGTACCCACTAGCAGAATTAGTGGTATTGGGTGAGCATGCGCATACAGGTAAACTCACTCTTCT
This sequence comes from Ophiodon elongatus, assembly GCA_016806645.1. NCBI lineage: Eukaryota > Metazoa > Chordata > Actinopteri > Perciformes > Hexagrammidae > Ophiodon > Ophiodon elongatus. The sequence goes on along the minus strand of JACSYO010001980.1, from coordinate 3,687,367 downwards.
CAAACGGTATTCCAACGGAATGTTACGAAAGCAAGCTAAAAATAAAACATAAAAAAACATGATGACAATGCAAATTGCTGTTATAATTACTGTTTTCATTTCTGTCAAAAATGTCTGTCAAATCTCACCGACATGCAGTATCTTTAGTTGTAGCATGGGTAACGACATATTATTCTGAGCAACATAGGTTTTGTTTCCTCTTTTCTTTCCTCCAATAATCTAGATATAATAGGCACAAGAAATGCCTATTATATTGCCAGACAGGCAATCAACCCTTCTCACCGAGAATATTTGCCTTCTCATATCAGGAAGATATAATTAATGAGATGAATAGAATAATGAATAGACAATTAACATACTTCCATTCAGATGCCATGGCAGTGAGCCAGCAGACCTGGCGCTGGCCCAACTGAATGCAACGCAGGCTTTATTCTGCCAGAAAAGTGAGGACCTGTCGTAATGTAATGTAATGTAATGTTCTTCCTCTTCGTCGAGGACGAAGAGGAAGAACACATTAAATATCCGATTTCCTACACCGTTGAATGCGGCATAGTTGACTTTGCCTTGTCGTGATGCTGCCAAGGCACACAGTTTCATCAGCAACAATGTATTCCTATGTCCTCGGCGTGGACGTGGGCACCACGTCGGTAAAAGCTGTTTTATTAGAAACTGGCTCCAGGTCGGTGGCCGCGAGTCACACATTGCCGACTTCGTGTGATCTCATAGACCACAGCGGGATACAGGTGAGTGCGTTCCGTGGTGCGTTCACGTCATTACCAAACAACTTGACCTAGCAACGTGTTTGTCTACGTGCCCGTACCGCGTAGGCGAAGGAGCAGGAGACCGGCCGGATCATCGACACTCTGAACCGGTGCATCGGCCTGCTACCGAGAGACAAACTGCAGCGTGTCATCAGCATCGGGCTGTCCGGACAGATGCACGGGGTTCTACTGTGGAAAGCCAGGAGCGGTAAGACGAGCCCCAAGGTGTGCTACATTTAGAAACCACAGCTGTGCTACATGAGCAGTTTGAGCAAAAAAATTGATATTTTCATTCTTGAAGTCATTTGAAGTGTAATATTATCACAGAGGAAATGTCAAGTGAGAGAGATTTTCTTTTAGACCAAGTTAGTTTGATGGTCCTGGCCCCCAAAATGTAGATACATGTCCAAAATACTTGCAATTGCAACTACAATATATGCATATACTTGCAAATGAAAGTTAAAAAAAAGAAGAAAAAAAGAACAATTACCCTGAAATAATGAGGTTCCTCTAGTAAGTCCCATGACAGGAATCCCTCAGGCTACTGTGGTGTCAGGTCCTTAATGTTGTGGCCCCTATATTTACACAAACTATACTTGCCCAAGAAACTCTTTAATCTGGAAGGGCCCCAATATAAGGGTCCTAAATCACACTTTCAAAGCTCTTGAAACATTTCTAAAGAGGTACATTAATTAACGATGAAGCTAATATATTCACTCTTCTTTTCAATATTGGAAGTGAAGTGGTTGTACTATTGGAGTTAACTTTTGAGTAGTATTTTTGTTTCAGTGTACCTTATATCATGCATGCGCACTAATAAAAGGGCCCTCAAGTGTTAGTCATCACGTGTTAATTTGCCAATTGTAGCAGAGCATGGGGCTTGGCAGCAACAATAACAATAACAGTAGTGTTTCTAGTAAGTTCAATTTGAACATGCATGATGGTGATTCAAATGCCACACTGTTTCATCTAAGACACTTTAAATGTGTGGTTCAGAAGATGTTACAGTCCAAACAAAGGTCATCTCCAGTTTCCTACTGATTGACTTTTTATTATCACAGGTCAGGTAATGAAATAAGGTTCTTCTAGTTAAAGTGTTTCTTTGCTCCTAACAACCCCCTCTGGCCTCAGAGTCCAAAGATAATTCACAGTTTAATTTGTACAGCAGCTCCCATAATGTTTAACCAGACCACAGGCTTTAGGAAAACATTCACTAGCAAAGGCCACAGGGATTTAGAAGAAGCCTTTCGAGGGAGAGCGATATGTTCACACTGCTGAATTACACCAATCATCCGCTCTATAATACTGGTGACATTTTAAAGATGCTTTTTGAAAATGGATTCGAGGAGCTGGGCAATTAGAGGAACCGAAATCTTCTTATAACTCCTCCTTTTTAACAGAAACTTGGTTGGTCCGTGGTTGCTCTTTCACAACTACGCCCTCTGCTGGTTGAACCCAAAACTTGATATGAAAATAGGTTTGAAAATTGTAGTAAATCTATGCTACTGGGATGTTTTTGCATCCAAACGAAACCATGAAGTCAGACACAGCTTATTTTGTCTCTTGCCCCTCGCAGGTTGCGTTTGGTCCAAGAGGGATTTCTTCACAAGCGGAGACACCAGTCAGCTGATCACCTGGCAGGATGGGCGCTGCAGCAGCAACTTCCTGTCCTCTCTTCCAACACCAGACTCTCATCTCAGCGTAGCCACGGGGTTTGGCTGTGCAACAATCCTCTGGCATGCAAAGCACAGGTCAGCGCGCAGCATTTAAAAAAATCCCACGCAGAGCCGGTCGCGCCTCTTGGTTTGGTGACGTGAACTAAAAGATGTGTTCTTTCATTGCAGGCCTGAGTTCCTTGAGGACTTCACCGTTGCCGGTACCATCCAGGACTATGTGGCGTCCATGCTGTGTGGTTTGGACGGGTGTGTGATGACGCCCCAGAACGCAGCCAGCTGGGGCTTCTTCAACACCTCCTCCAACCACTGGAATATAGACATGTGTGTAAAGGGCAGAGCTTCCCGTTCAGTTTAAGTACTAAGTGCATGACACATGTTTTATAGTTTGTGCATGATCGGTTGTTAATCTGAAATCACTTTGGCATTGTAAGCTTGTGATGAACTGTACAGAGTTCTTATGCATAACGTGTGTGTGTGTGTGTGTGTGTGTGTGTGTGTGTGTGTGTGTGTGTGTGTGTGTGTGTGTGTGTGTGCGCTCTAGCCTGAAGGGTGCCGGCTTCCCTTTGCACCTGCTTCCTCAGTGTGTGCCATCTGGTGGCTTGGCGGGACAAACCAGCTCTGACTGGCACGGTGTCCCTGCTGGTACGCCGGTAGGGGCCGCCCTGGGAGACTTGCAGTGCTCGGTCTACTCCTGTATGAGTGCGCGAACAGATGCAGGTGAAACAGGAAGTCTAGGCATTTCCCTCAGGGCCACGATTTAAGGATTACACTTTATGCAGTGCTTTTCGTGCACTTCAGATAAAAGAATGCGTAGCAGTAAATGCTTGTGTCTTAGTTTGGACTCATTATGCTTGAGCACACACAGAAAACAAATGCATTATGGATCAAGTGCAATGCTGCCGTCAGTGCCTCTTGCATGAGCTGTTAGTTCATATGCCGGAGGTGACAGTTTGCGTCTGTCTCCTAATTTCGCAGTTCTTAACATAAGCACTTCAGCCCAGCTGACCTTCGCCATGCCAGCCGACTTCAGACCGCCAGATTCTCCTCAGCCCGCCTCCTCCATCACCTACTTCCCCTACTTTGGCGACTCGTACTTGGCAGTGGCGGCTTCACTCAACGGCGGGAATGTAATGGCCACTTTTGTGGGGATGCTCACTTCCTGGATGAAAGAGCTCGGTATGTATTGTAGTGTAGTAGGGTGATTCCAGGGGTGGCGGCAGTTTGTTTGCTACTTTGGTCCAGACTAAAGTATCACAACTATTGCCAAGTTATTTAGTATTGGCATTAATGGTCCCCAAAGGATAGATCCGAATGACTTTAGTGATCCTAACTTTTCCTCTGACATCACCATGAGATTGACACATGTGCCGCGGCGTGAAATGTCTCAACAACTATTGTATCGATTGCTATGATGTGTTGTCCACACACTCAGGATGAGTTATAATCACTTTGGTGATCCTTTTGACCTTTTTGCTCTAGCGCCATCGTCAGGTCAACGAGAGCCCATAGAGGGCTCATGATAGATTGTTGCCATTCAAAGTGTTGAATCGCTCCTCTCATCCCTCACAGGTGCGGAGATGAGTGATTCGTGCTTGTATGAGAAGCTGATTCACTGCGCGCTGGATCAGGAAGCGAGCGACCTGAGGGTGAGCCCTACGATGCTGGGGGAAAGGCACAACCCGCTCTGCCGGGGTCAGGTCGCCAACATCTCCACGACCAATCTCTCCCTGGGTCATTTGACCAGGGCGCTGTGCCGCGGAGTCCTGGACAACATCACCTCCATGATGCCCGCTGAGCGTCTAAAGCAGGCGGGGGTCAGCAGGATTGTGGGCAGTGGGAGCGCCATCGCCCGCAACGAGGTCCTCAGGCAGGAGGTGGAGAAGGTGTTTCCTCAGCCGGTGGTGTACGGGCAAAACGCAGACTCAGCTGTGGGCGTGGCCATTGTCCTCTGTGATCTACTCTGAATGAGAGTTGTAATCCACCAGCGAATCCCTGTCTGTTTACGGGATTATGTGAACATTTTGCACATGTGAGAGCCTCAAAGAACGGCATCGCTTTGTTTTACAAAGGGAACGACCAGGCACAGGGAAATGCTCTGACGTGTTTTGCTCTGTCAAGCAAAAGATGCCTTGTGTAAAGTGTATTTTGTCAGTTGCTGAAAGGCATATTATAAAATCCATGAAGTAGATCTAAATCACCGCGGTGCTGGACTGCTTTGAAGATCCCAGATTCATGGTCTCCGTATTTGAGGGTGGACAGGAGTCCACCCTCAAATACGGAGACCGCGGTGATTTCTTTAGATGACACCACAGCTACTGCGAGATGAGGTGTAGCAGCTATCAGTGTGTTAGCATTCAAGCAGAAAATAGGCAACGAAGGAGATGTTTATTTTTTTTTCTCTGCTCATTTTCTTTCACATCCATCTGTCTCATGGTTTTTAAATGTCGTCGCGCGCAAAAGAGCTTATTCTCTTTAAATTTGCACTCACCATCTCATTGAGTCTAAAAATGTCATTTTCTAAAGTCACCACATTATTATCCCGACACTGGTCCTATGTGTAATGAAAAGAAAACTTAATATGTGACATGCAATATAGTTAAGAACATTAAGTTCATATGCACCTATAATCGCGATTCATTAGACTGTTGCAGTGGAGTGTAGTTAGAAGCCTTGCTTTAACACCAGAGTTAATATGGCGTCTTTATCACCCGTCAATTTATTGTAAACTCTGTACCTCTGTACATCTGTCCATGTCGGGATCCTGGAGGAATGATGAGGAATGACGAGGAATTCTGTAGGACTTTTTTTCTAGTGAGCTGATTGGTCATTAGAGTAAATGTTTTGATCAGATTCTTCTCGTCCTTGGATTCAAAGATGTTGTGCTTCAGGGTTCCCTGTTTTAGGAGGGAGAGCTTTAAATTGGAGTGAAATGATTTGTGGTGTTTTCTATCAAGGGCCACATCTAGATTAATGATTACTGCTCTTTCTTTGCCCTCTTTTCATTTTAAGGCTTAATCTTCCATTCTGAACTGTGAGCTCCTCACAGAGTGGGAAAATGTCCTTGATTATGGTCAGTTTTTTTATGTTAATTCTTCTTATACCACTTGTCAACTTTATTTTCACAAAGATGATCCGCTGTTGAATTTTTCGTGCTGCTTCTGGTGCTTTTTGATACATGGAATATTTCTAGCAGCAATGTTGTAATTTTCTATAATACGTATAATACAGTTGTGACACTCACAAGATCAGTGTTGTTAGTAGTGCCAGTCATTCGGGCAAAAATGTACCAGTTATATGCAGTTTTTTTTATTATCAAGGTCATTAGCTCCCAGCTGATGTGGTTATGGTACAAATAAAGCAGTGTTAACAACTTATTTTGTCTCAGGTCTTAAATATTTTGAATACATTTTGATGTCGATATCTTATTATACTTGAACCAGGATCATATTCTGGTGCACTTGTCCAAGTTTTTAAAGGAAATCACTGTACGCAACTCAACGGCACATACTGAAAAGTCCAGATAAACACAGGGAGTGAAGCATCAGGCTGCACAATATTGGATGTGAAGTCACATTTTAAATACCATCCTGCTAACGGTAACCACGCTGGTATGTGAAGCCCTGTGCGCTGTGAAAAAAGAGGAAGTCATCTTCAGAAAGGAAACAGTCAGATGATCTCTCGAATGGCAGAAGAAGCTCTGCGACCGCACAGTCACAGAAACACAGCAGCACTGAAACCAAACACCCACACGTATGAAAAACTATCAAGAGGCACACAAGACACACAGGAGGCAACGTTGTGGACGAACAAAAATAAAACACTTAAGAAATATCATACACAAACCTGAGGGGAAAAAGTAGCAATTCAGAAGGGTAAGTGGATTTATTTAGTTATTTTCAGAGAGACATGAGGATGTTTACATTTTTTTTAAAGGTGCCAATAGTCTTTTTCTTGATAACTTGTAAGTTAAATTTAAAATGTTCCTGGTGGACGCAGAGAGTATACTAGTACTTTGTGGTATTTCTTTGGTATCTTAGCATGAGCAGAGATGGTCAATACATCCTTTCAAGCTCTGAGAGCTCCAGTAATGTGCTTTGATATTCTCTAGGGCGTGACACTGCATCTCTACTCTAGCTTTTTCCTGCTGTCTCTCACCGCCGCTCCGTTAAGTGATCATCTAAGGACGCTTCACTTAGTACTTGGACCTCATCTCTGAAGGACTCCATTGTGTGCAGCCGACTGCTGTTTTGTTTTGATCAGATCTTTAAGAAGACAATCTGGGGCAGGAAGACTTACTTCTCTTACTTCTGGTGAGTCAAATGATGCGTGATGGTTTGGTTTACCAATTTTGAATACTTAGATTGCTGCTGGTCCAGAAGAACATTGACTTGAGGAATCCTCTTTGTCTGAACATATTTTTGAACACTCTCATTTCATGCTATTGTGACTGGTTATCATGTATTTTGTACATTTCGAACATACCGCCACCAGACATTTAAAAAAGATGCAGTACACTGCTTGGTTTTTCTGGTTGTTTTATGAGATTTAATGAGGGTATGGGAAAGAATGGCAGTGTCTATTAATATTTGTTAAGAATTGTACTGTAGCATATAGGCGTGGAAGAAGGTGCTTCGGCACACACACTTGAACAACAAAGAGGTTATAAAATACAGTTTTGTCAATAAAAAAATAAATGTCTAATTCATTCAAATGTGCTATGACTAAATGATTGTTAAAAAATACATTACAATACAATTGTTGTTTCTAAAAAATGTTTCCATCCTTTGTTTTTTGCTGCGCTACATATTCCTCTGAACCTTATGATCACGGAGTGTTACAGGGGTTGCTACTGAGTCACTAATTCCCCATTTCGTGACTAAAAAAGGGAAGAGGCCACCAAAGATTAGGTTCCCATTATCTTTAACATGATCCTTCATATCAAAATATCATATATCCTGTTATTGTGACCAGCTGAACTCTGGGAATCTTTTCATGTCATTCACATTCTGTGTCTTTATAAACCACACTGTATATGATTTGATTATTCTGCAAAAGAAGTGGTGACCAGACAAGTGCTGCTTACACTGCTGCCATTGAAATCTTCTAAATACACTCCTTTGTTGGTCACTGGGGCTGAAACATCACATGTCTGGAAATATGTCAGTGAGGTGATCCCCTGTGGCAAAGATGTCTCAGAGCCAGCGGATACAAACACATATAACTTAAAGCACCAACACAACACACTTGTGGCCCACTAGAACAAAGCAACGTGTACGTGTGACCCATTCACACAGTTGTGACCCGTTCAATGTAGAAATGTGTCTCTTTTTGCCTTACATCACTTGGATGGCTCTTAACCCTCAAATTGGAAACTGGTCTACAGAAAGCAAAGTTTCCTACGCTTCATAAGATACGATATTTTTAAATGGAAATCGGAGTTAGAGAATCAGTTGAAGCTAACTACTTCTCCACATGTGGTGTACCTCTAGTTGTCATATTCACTTCACTGGATCTGTTGGTTGTTGTCTGAATGACGCACACTTGTGCTGTACGTCCATGCAGACCCCTGAAGCAAGAGGCCAAGATGGAGAAGTCAGAGATGTTTGGCTTCTCTCTGGAGGCAGACGACCGGACGGAGGAGGAGAAAAGGCTGCAGAAAGTGGCAAAGAAGGGTGGTGTGGCTTCTGCCCTGGGTTTGGGCCAGGAGTCGCCTACGGCCCCCATGGACACTGATTACCAGGAGGAAATGGAGAAGACCAGTCCTCAAATCAGATTCAATCTCAACTTTGACAAGTGAGCCTCACCATGCAAAGATAAAGTGATCTCTGCCTTTCTTTAATGCTCATTACACCATGAGTGCTGTGCCTTATCAAGCCCCACAGTGTTGATTAATGTGAAGTGCGAGGCTGCGTGACCTCTTGACCCGCGTGAACCTTTTGTAACCGCGTTGTCCGCGACATGTGTTTCGTCGATAGAAGGATCCGAGGCGAGGAGCAGCACAAGAGAGACAGCAAGACGTTTACCATCGACAGGCTGTTTGAAGCCGTGGCCAGCGGGGATGTCAGCAAGCTGGACAACCTGCATCAGTACCTGCGCCAGAACATGAAGAAACTCTCCGACTCCCTGTGTGAGTGGGAGACCCACAATGCAACAGTTGATCCATACAGTGAGCCGTAGACCTGTGTGCTATCCCCCTCAATGTGTGGTTCCATCCGCAGATCAGTCCTATGGTAAAACCGCCCTGATGAAGGCTCTGCTGCACCTCAAGGATGGCAAGAACGACACGGTGGAGCTCCTAATTGACATTTCAGAGAAGATGGGCGACATTAAGGAGTTTGTGAATGCAGCCTACACCAACAGCTACTACAAAGGTAAACTGTGTATGGAGAAGAATTGCTGAGAATAAAGTTTTGCAACATTATCAGTATTTTGTATCTGGACTGTGTTGATGTGTGACTCTGGCAGGCCAGACAGCGCTCCACATTGCCATTGAGAGGAGAAATATTTCCTATGTGAAGCTGCTGGTCAGTAAAGGAGCAAATGTCCACGCCAAAGCCTGCGGGGTGTTCTTCCAGCCACACGATGGCCCCAACTTCTACTTTGGTGAGTCCATGCTGCTGAGGAGGAGCGCCCTCCTCTGGAGCCTCACACAAAGATCATCTACCGGCCAGATTTACATTTCACTGCTTCTGTTATTGAGTGAGACTTTATATTTTGTATTTTCACAGCATTTTGTGACAAAGAGCAACATAAAGCGATACATTTTAATTATTTCTAAGTTGGGGGGGGGACTTCATTCTCTGCTCAGGTAGACATCACTCCACTATATCTTTGCATGTAAATAGCTGTTTGTCGCTATAATAATGCTCTGAATTTCCAATTTAGCCCCTTTTTATGTTAAAGCAAAACAAAGAAGGAAGACAGTACAGCATCTGGGTATATCATCTTAAGTTCTTAATGCTTTAACTCTTTTTGTTATTTACTGTTTAACTTATTTGCAGTTTTTTCCCCTTAAGTCCTGCGGGATATAAAAAACCTATGGAAGGGTCTTGCTTTTTTAAAACGTGAAACATCATTTTTGTGCAGCCCCTAAGTTGAATACTGGACCATAATTGGCTTCAAAACTAGTCACAAAATCATGCTTGCATGAACACGTCAAAAAGAGAAGCTTTCCCCCTTAAACTGGTTAATGTAAGAACAATCTTTAGTGTGAAACTCACATACATCACTTTGCACTGTGTAGGTCAAACATCCGAGTGAAGTAACAATAAGCAAAAGTATAGTGGCCGGGGGAGAGGGGGGAGAGGGGGGGGGGGGCTGTTATGCTTGTACTTTAATGGATTAGATGTAGGCACAAGTTACACATTCAGACAGAGATGCATTTAAATCTGTGTTATATATATTGAAAAAAAAGCTGTCGCTTAATTGAGTCTCTCTCTGTGTTGTCCTCAGGGGAGCTGCCTCTGTGTCTGGCAGCCTGCACCAACCAGCCCACCGTGGTGGACTTCCTTATGGAGAACGAGTACCAACGGGCGAGCTCTAAGATGACGGACTCTCAGGGCAACACGGTGCTGCACGCCCTGGTGACGGTGGCTGACTACTCTACGGACAAGGATAAGGATAACACAGAGTTCATTACCTACATGTACGACCGCATACTCAAGACCACCGCCCAACTGCACCCCGAGCTGAAGCTGGAGGACATCGAGAACCACAAGGGGCTCACGCCTCTCAAAATGGCTGCCAAGACGGGCAAGATCGGGGTAAACACTATACTGCAGTCACTTCAGACACAGCAGAATATAAATATACTGGGGCCCAGGGACAGAAATATACTATAGGCCCCCAGCTCCTCTGACAACCCAATAACTATTGTTTTGGCTGGCCCTGTGATTGGGGTCACAGACAAGTCTACAATTCCAGTCTCAATGTTGTACTACTTGGATTAATGTGAACTCTCTCAGACATGATTTTGCACTAAAGTTCCTCTTGTTTGTCTGCAGCTTTTTACACACATCCTGAAACGTGAATTCCAAGAGAGTCACACCAAACATCTGTCCCGTAAGTTCACCGAGTGGGTTTACGGCCCCGTCCACAGCTCCCTTTACGACCTGGCCTCGGTGGACTCGTACGAGGACAACTCAGTCATGGAGATACTGGTCTACGGCAGTGACATTCCCGTGAGTCCCAGCATTAAGAGTCCGGTCGGAGCAGCTGCTGTCATTATTCTGTGCTCAAGCATCTGTCTCCTCTCAGAACCGCCACGAGATGCTCCAGATGGAGCCTCTGAGCCGGCTGCTGGAGGAGAAGTGGAAGAAGTTCGCAGGGCGGATGTTTTTTCTCAACTTCCTGGTCTACTTCCTGTACCTGATCGTCTTCACTCTTGTCGCCTACAATAAGAAGTTTGGAGAGGTGAGCTGGCTGCTGCAAACTGTGTGACTGATCTGTGTGGCCATCCCAGACACACCTGTGCTGATGTTGCTTTTGTTTCTTCTGTGTCCCACAGCTGCCGTATCCCCTCAAACACACCACGATGGGTTACCTGTATGTGTTGGGCCAGCTAGTGATAGCGCTGGCAAACGGCTATTTCTTTCTCACAGGGGTATGTTTGTGTTTTAATTAAAACATCCAGGGGCTGTGTTCCACTAATGTGATTAATCAAAAACCTTATCTAAATTCCTAGATCTTAGAGTTGAAGAGGAAACGGCCGAAGCTGCAGACGTTGCTGATTGATGGATATTATGAGATTCTTTTGTAAGTATAGCAATGCTTATCTCCCAATTCTGTTCATCAAAACAAAAGGAGCAAATTGGAATCATCTTTACCTGGCAGCATCTTCTGGTTGATAGATGGCATCATTTATACCGTAGTGGTTTGTGATAGTAACAGACACAGCATAGCATGGGTACATAGTTATTGTTTCTATAACTATATACCTTTGCAATGTCTGTTGTGTTGCTTGTCCCTTTGAGTGTTCCTTTGCCTTAACGGTGTAGGTTTTGCCACAATAGTCACACACCAACAGTGTCCTCCCAGACACGAACAATTCTACAATCACCTGAAACCCCTTGACGACACACAGATGATCTCCATTTCACTAATTATGTGGCTTCTAAAACCACCGGGCTGTGGATGAAAACCGGATTTTTAAAGCGTACCGTGAGGAAGTGTACTGGATTAGAATCGCTGACTGCACCTTTAAGTGTGTCCCATTACGGGGGGTGAATATTTATTATAATAATAAATAATGTAATAATAAAACATTGAAACTCCCACAGGGGTGTGAATACTTTTTATAGGCACTGCATAATCTAAAATACTCACATTAAATTATGGTTGTTCTCTTAATTGACAATGCTTAATCACCAAATAATTAATTGCACAGCACAGACTGGTGACATGTAACACCGTTGATGATCTGGGATGGATTGTACAATACACATTTGCATTGTTAGAATGTATAATCACAGGTTCACAGTGGCTTCTCTGCTGTTGATAGTTTTGTGCAGAGCATCCTCTTCCTGATCACGGCCGGGCTGTATCTGTTCGGGGAGCAGCAGTACCTCAGCTTCCTGGTGCTGTGTCTTGCTCTCAGCTGGGTGAACATGCTCTACTTCTCCAGGGGCGACAAACACATGGGCGTCTACAGCATCATGATCCAGAAGGTATAGTCCACACAGGTCACACTGCACCACGGGCAACATCACATTGAACGATCCCTGAAGCCCTTTGGCTCTTTCGTCTTTGCAGATGATCCTCAGTGACATCATGCGCTTTCTTCTGGTCTACATCGTCTTCCTCTTTGGATTTTCAGCAGGTAATCTTAGGCAGGGACCTCATTTAGGATCCCACATGCCATGAATGAAGGATGCACTATATGTAATCTGTTCCCTATGTCCTGTCGCAGCGGTGGTCACCCTGCTCAAAGAGCCCAGTGTGAAAAACTCCACTGTCACTCAGCAGCAGAAGGGGCGTCTCTTTGGTCCCGTTGCGCCCGACGAGGAGTGTGTCAAACCCTACTTCAGAAGCATCTCCTACACCACGCTGCAGCTCTTCAAGTTCACCATCGGCATGGGTGAAATGGAGTTCACCCAGGAACACGAGAACACCATCGTGTTCTTCGTGCTCCTCATCACCTACATCATTCTCACCTACATCCTGCTGTTAAACATGCTCATCGCACTCATGAACCGCACCGTGGAGAAGACCACCGAGGAGAGCACCAGCATCTGGAAGCTACAGGTGAGGCGTCCAGCAGGGGGCTGGTCGAGGGGAATGTGTCCGTTCATGGCAGATGTGGCCTGATGGCGTGCTGTGTTTTCAGAGGGCCATCACTATCCTGGAAATGGAGAAAAGGCTGTCCTGCTGTCTGAGGAGGAGGTTCCGCTGTGGCGTGGAGAAGAACCTCCGCACTGCTCTTGGAGATGACCGTCGCCGGTGTTTCAGGTTGGCTTCTTTCAGTTGTGAACCACCGGGATGACATGACACACACACACAGACTTCCATGCCCAATCACAGATAAGGACCCAAAGTTGCAATCGCTGTGTGGCAATGATTTTGTGGTTATGTGATTATTTCTTTGGTAAGGCGCACCACTAAAACACAGGATGAATTGTAATAACTCGATCCATCGAAATTTTGGATGAAGACATAATACCTGCAAAACTAATGGCATTCCCATCAGCCTCAGCCACACTTTGTTCTCAGTGCTAATCAGCAAATGTTAACATGCTCAGCGAAGATGGTGAGCACTGTAAACATTACACAATCTACATATTAGTTGTGACAATGGAAGCATGCTAAATGCTAACTGTCAAGCATAGAGGTACAAGTTGGTTTCTGGCACTGTGGACAAATATATAGTGAAGCCAGCATATGCAATCTGCTGTGTGCAATGTGCACCGTGTAGCTGACAGGTAATTAAAGGCAACAGGAGACACGCATAATAATAAAGGTTTCGGCTTGAGGAGTTAACAGTAGATGCAGCTGTGTGAGAGGGATCGATTGACGCGCAGCACACTGTGCTCTTCACTAATTTGCCTCCTCTGGCAGCTGATTGATGCATCACACCACAGACAGTAATTGGAGCATGTGTCCTCTTGTCGTCTCAGAGTGGAGGAAGTCAACTGGAACAAATGGAACATCAACCTGGGCAAAATCAATGAGGACCCCGGGTGCTGGGATCGCACCCAGCCCCCTGCCGCGGACGCCCCGCCGAACAGAGCGACCCGAGGTGCAGCGACGTGAACGCAGGCTCAAATGTTCTTGGATCCGGATTTTGGGCCCGTCTCTGCGAGAGCAAAGTAATCCACGACGTGTAATATTTCCTCCTTCATCCACAGGGAGGAGCTGGAGGAGCTGGCGGCCGCAGAGAGCCCAGTCCACGGAGATGCGTCCTCTGAACCCCACGCCGGTCTGAGGAGACGACGCAGGGCTCCACTCCGTGCGCTCGGCTGGCTGACCCGGGCATCGAGGCGTTCACACCCAAAGACATTATTCAGTTTCCCAAGAAATACAACTGTCAAATGTGTGAGCTGCCTTTGTGACTGACGGATACTCCCAAGTCAGCTCGATTTTGAATGTAAAATTTTCTTTGAGGCAATAGTTCACTTGAGGCGAGCACATCTTTGTCCATCTGACCGACGGCACGGTGTAAACCCGTAGACAGCTGCATCGTGAGCAGCGGCACTGCCAAGTCGAACATTTGCAACACATTAAACATTTAATCCAAAAGGCGTGTGCGCGTGCTGTGTGTCCCAGCACCGGAACAGGATGCACGTCCTCTCGGCACAAAGGCCACAACCTGCCGGCTCCTCTGACACCGCTCACAATCCCTCGTGCAGTAATACTGATTAGAAGGTGCTGATCCTGCCCCCCGCTGTGTGCCCTTTATACGAGGCCCATTTTCATCACAGCCAGACAAGCTAAATCTACTGCAGCCAGATAGTCCTGTGGATTTCACAGCTGGCTTTGTCTACCCTACTTCCCTCCTCCGTTTGGCGGAGGCAGCCTCAGATAAATGGCTTGAAAGCACAGCAATTGGTGCAACAATCGCCACCTTCAGCACTCGCTGTCTCGGTTACAAATGATATGTGGTTTAGTCGGGCCTTTTGGAAGGCTGATTATGCAAGACACAAATCTGTGAATAGCAACCTACCCGAAGTGTCAGGCAGCAGCAGCTCATGCAGAAGGAAGGGAGCAGAACAGAGCGCACCTGTTGTCGGCCTCAGTTCTAATCAGTGTCGCAGATAATCCACACAACGGTTCAGACCCATTTCAAAGCATAAATTAGAACTTTATTTTATTATTACAATATTACAAAAAGAGTAGCACAACTCTCACGCTCTTGCCTCTTATCTGTCGTACAGAATGACACAAAAGAAAGGCTTGTGGACCTTCTTCCATTTCACAGCAATAGTACAAGAAACAAAGAAGGAAATACAAATTAAATAACAAGCAAATCAAGTATTATAAATAGTCACAACTGCAAACTGAAGCTTTGAAACGTGGAAAAAAAATGTTACAGCTCAGTAACTACACATTGCTAAAATATATAATTACAAAATATTACTCCTTTTCTTGCTTTCCATTATAAAGAATCTCTAAGGATTTGATCTGTCTATTCAACAAAACCTCAAAAAAAAAAGAGAAACCAAAATAATAATAATTGCTGTTTCTGCGTATCCTCACCATCCTCTTTCTCCTTATTATTTGGGGTTTTCATTAAAACCATGCTCTTTTTCAAGGGAAGTCCAAGGACCAAACACTTAAGGCTTTTTAAGGGCTGTTAGGGAGTTAGGTGAACAAAACATGGGCGTCATTGTGTTTATACACACGCGCTATATCACACACACACACACACACAACGTTAACGTTTAAAGTTACGAGTAGGTAAGCCAGTGTACAATAAAATAAACAATGCATTTGCTGTTTCACTTTAACTTAAAAGTCAGTTTTGTTTACGTCCAAGTGATCTTGCAAGTGATCAATTTGGTCTTTTCAAGCAGACTTCACATCAGAATCAGTAGCAACTACACAGAACTTAATTCACATAAGTTCCTGCTGTCGGGATCAAAACTCTGGCGAGGCTCGTTGGGAACGCCATCATTTCTTCGACCCCAGAGTTTTGTCCTCGTAACCCACCTTTCCCCTTCAATAACTGCAAAACAAATCATCTCAACATTCAAGTAATACATTTGTCATGGTTACAAAAACGATCGGAAAAGGAAACAAACAACATGGCACATCTTCATAACAGTGTGTCCTCGTTAACATGACTTTGGCCATTTTAAGGTATGAGAGTTGATCTTTCATGACATTTTCTGCACTAAACATTTCACTAGCTTTTTTTTTTTTTTTTTTTTTTAAACACCTGAATTCATTGCAGCATTTTCAGCAGGACAGAGCATAGCCTTTTCAACATACTTGCTCCCTGCTGGATCATGACTATGTACAAAACAACCTGATTACATGCTTCCTTAACTGACAGAGGAATCAATCTTGAATAGTCCTTATGATACAAATACATAATTACATTTCAAAAGAATAAAACCTACCGCAAGCTTTTCTAGCTGTACTCTGTAGTCTCCAGTGTCTGGTGGCTTTGCACTGAAATAAGATTGTTACTCTCTTCTGTCCCCAAATGACTGGGTTTAATCTTGAAGATACTATGAGACGGGAGCGTTAACACCAAAATGAAAATCAGTCACTTGTTTAAAACTAGTCTGAGCCAAAAGTTCCTGACATGACCCTGTAAAAAAAAAGCATCAGATGTTTTTGGGTTCTATCTGTTTTTCTTCTTTCTTACATGCATAAGAAAAGGTTCCGGATAGATCTGAAGTAGGAATAACACAGGATCTGTTTAGATCCAGGCACACAGATAGAGGAAAGGAGAGAAGGACACACAAAGTACAGATGTGTATACACACGCACATGAAAAAGTTCCCTAAAGTGCCAGGTAAAACACTCATTAACAAAAATAAAAGTAGCAATTGATCACTTGCAAGATTTATAAAAAAAAAAAAAGAAAAAGAAAAAAACCTACTGCTCTTCATTAAATATATTAATTTACCCTCTTTGACATTAGGTTGTTTGTTTAAGTTATCAATTTACTTTTATTCATGTGTTTCCTTTATTAAGACTAAACAAAGGGGTTTTGATAACTCTTGTGTAGACAAGGCCATAGCTTATCTGTACCCTGGGTGCTGGATGAGAGTGGTTCTGCCATCCCCAACCTCTGGACCAACCCTGCTCAGAGGAGGCCTGTGCATCTTGCCCATCAACCCTAGATTCTGATCGTGGAAGTAGGGAGTCTGGAAGTCCCCACCCAAGTAATCTGCTGTTTGCATCAGATTAGTCTGGGCTGAGGAAGAGGAGGTGGAGGAGCTTGTTCCTTGCCTATAATGGGGAGCCCCAGGGGGCCCACAGTCTAGTGTGGTGCACCCCCCTGGGCCCGCACCGTGGAATGGCATGGCTATGTCCTGAGACCCGGAGCTGAGGGCGGTAGGATTGTCCAAATATGGGACTGGAAGTAGTGACCAGGTGGTGGGCCATGGGGCCGGGCAACAGGGGGGGAGTGCTCTCGGTTAGTGTAAGACCCACGCACACCGCAGGTAATCCCTTGAAATGAGCGGGGTCTGAGGCGCTTGGAGGTGCCACCGTTCTGTCACGACCCAACTGGTGCTGATTCCAAGAGCGCATCTTCTGCTGCTGTGAGTTATGTTGTAGCTGTTGTTGCTGCTGCTGCTGATTCTGTTGTTGTGAGATGCTGGTGGAAGGCAAGGGTTCATAGCCACGCTGTGTGGAGGTGAGCTCCCCCGGGGCCGTAGCTTTGCTTGAGCGCCAATAATGCAGTTGGGCGGGGGAAAGCCAGGGGTGGCGGGGTTGCCGTGCATTGACACCCTGGAGCAGGCGCTGACAAGCAGGTTGCGACTGATTGGGCTGGGGTTGGCAATCTGGCCCTCGCACATGGAGGTGGCTCCCGCGCATTGGGCACGAGCTTGGCAGAACTGGTTGATCTGATGCACAATGGTGCTCAGGTCAGCCTGGTGGCCCTGGTGCAGCCCAGCGACCATGGAGAGTGGAATGGTTGAGGTAGAGACGGTAACATTAGGCGGTGCGTCGCCATCTGGTAGCTTTCTGCTCCCCTGCAGGCCAGGTGGTGGCTGCTGCTGGAGGTGCTGCTGCTGAAGCATGACGGTAGGGGGCCCCTGTGGGTGGCCAAGGGCCGGGTGCTGAGACAGAGTCTGGAGTCTGGGTGGGCCCTGAGGGTGCTGGGCCATGTTGGGAGGGTGTCTGAGGCTCTGGGTGTGACCCTGCTGTTGCTGGAGGGGCATCTGTAGAGTCTGAGGTGGGTCCTGTGGTTGATGGGGTACGCTCTGCTGGAGTCGGGGGAGGTTCGGCAGAGGTGGGTGGTGGTTTAAAGTGCTGGTCGAGGCCACTTGGTAGGGTCCGGTGGTGGGGGTCATGATAACTTCGGGGTGCAAGCGAGCCCGGCTGCCGTCGAAATCTTTTAGGACGCCTTTGACTGTGGGTACCTTGATGATGGCGAGGAGGCCTGTCTTGGCACTGGCCTGAGAGGAAGGGTAAGGGCTGTAGCGTTGGCCCGACGTATCCAGCCCGTTGACTGTACGCCGCACGTGGTTCCGCTGGGGGACCTTGACGCTGTTGGGGAAGATCTTGATGGTGAGGGGGTTGTTGGCAACCTTCTTAGCATAAGCATCCAATTCTGCAGGGGTTGGAAACGGAGCGGATCTCATCCTTTGCGTGGTGTCCCCTGGGGTGGAGGACAGGACAGGTCAGAGGAGAGGCAGAGACAGAAAGAAAGAAGAGGAGAATTGGGGGCGGGGGGACGAAGAGAGTGGGGACAGAGGCACAGAAAGAGACAACTTAATCCAGGTAGAAGTGTATATGGCACAAAAGAGCACATCGGTTGTAATCTGAGCAGCTGAGAGGAACCTGATTTGGACAGCGCTCTCATATTCCATACCTCGCTGTTTTTCTCCTAAAACCCTCCACATCCCCCATCTCATGAGACCAAAGAGAGCTTTCCAATCTCATTCTCAGCGGAATTATTGCAGCCGACACATTTCCCAGTCTAAAATCCAATTTCGTGGTGGTGTATAGGACTTTGAGGTCAGGGGCTTTTAGTGGCCTTAATTGACGCAGCATCCGGGCAAACAATAAGTAGGCATCTGAGGACGGGGGAGTGGGGGGAGGGGGGGTAGCGTTGCTTGCTCCTGAATCACAAACTAAACAAAGAATAAAAGAGGCAGTGACGGTCCCCTGTGGCTGCTTTGGGGAGAAGGAAAAGAAAGAGATCGACGCAGAGAGCGGAGCTCCATGACAGCAGACAAGTAATCAGACACAGCAGCAGCGTCTCTGATCTGCAGGAACACCTCCCAGGCCTCAGCTCGCAGACATTCGTTACACCTGCTAAGCACCGTGGCTAAATTTAACAATGCCGATGTGACAATGTGAACACGATTATGTGCCGGTGCATCTGCGAGCGCGAGGGTGCGGTTTCCATTCATGAGCATGTTTAAAAATGTGCGACAGGATCGTGCAGGTGTCGGCCAACGGCCGTGATTGCCTGTTTCCATTTAACGCAGTGTGCACGCCGCCACTTACTTCACCAAGACAATAAAAGTCAGTGATAAAAAAAAGAATGGCAGGCTCCTCTCCCTGCTTTGCTCTGTCTCCATCACCTCAGCCCCGCCAGTCTGACCTACTTACACCACAGCTTTCGGACTGATGGACCTGAGCTTGAGGGCTGATCTATGAGAAGGATCACTGATCTGACTCGTAACTGTGCTTCATTTAATTTACTATCATTATTTCTAAGGAGGGCAACTTCTGTTTTGGGTAAAATCGATGTCACCATTACAGGATACAGGCTCCTTCTTCTCTCAGTTGAAATGTCTCAATTGCTGGCAGAGGTCCGCGGTTTCATGCGGCCGTGGCCGCGATGCTCAGTCTCACAGCAGGCAGGCTGGGCTTGAGGGACGAGGCACAGAGCTCAACTGCGTGCTCTGACACGGCGGCACCAGGAGCCGTGCCAACTGGCTAATTAATTCCCGCTTCATTTGTGAACAGGAAACAATGGGCGGCGATGTGCGGGGCCGGATCGGGGGCGGCACACAGGGGGGCTGCTGTGACCAAGTGCTCAGCCTGCTGATGGCGGCCTCATTAATGCAAGGGGTCCGGGCCAAAGACACCCGCCTTCACCGAGGCCTAATGTATGCCGTTGAATAAATGCCAGGGTAAGCAAACGCAGATACATGTACACGTCGACGCAAAGCTTCTGAGGATGGCCGTCACCTAGCAAACACAGGTAATGATGGTCGGAAATGAAAAAGCAGACTAAATAAACACAAAAGGCATTTCATCAACGGGTTACATTTAGTCCACAATAAATACCATTTTAAGCAATAAAACTACACTTTTATAAATGTAACTTGTTTGCCATCAGTACTCAAGATATATCTAGAGCTTGTGAGATTCTGGCACAGCCTGCTTTGTTTGCAATTGTTGTCAAAACCTCATGTCAGTGTAGCTGTGGAAAGGGTTATAAGTAGGTGGGAAGAGTGAACCATAAGCTGCAATGAATAAAACATCTTTTACCATCATTTCCTGGGAATAAGATTGCTCTGATCAAACCAGGGTTGTGGAGAGCGTGAATGAACGTTAAAGACGAGTAACTTTAGGTGTAACATCATCTTTCAGGGTTCGGTCTGTGTTCGGAGAGGAGCAGACGAGCTGCGTGGGGATACAAGGGCGCACACTGAGCCAGCGTGGGAGGCTGAAGGCGGGGTAAATAATGCAAGACTGATCAAAACAGTCACACTTAAAGTGACAGACAACAACTTTCGGCTTCTCTAAAGGTTTCTAATCGGGGTCACACCGTAACGATTAAGTCCTTTTTTTAACCAACTGTTCACATGATCTAAATAATTCATTCTAAATAATGTAATATAACAAATAATGTAATATAACACCTGAAATGAATTATACATAAATATAAATGTTTGTATAGATTCATATTCATATTTAGGGGACGATGTTGGAAATATAGCTTGGAGAGAAACATAGCAGGAAAGTCTGCAGCGAGCATGTAACTGTGTACAGCTTGCCACTGGCACTTGTGTAATGAGTTTTATACTTAAGTTGTAAGACTCAGGCAAGTAGAAAAGAAAGCAATGTCAATGTCTGGAAACTGACCAATCCATTAAATTGGAAAAGGGATTATACATTGTTAACAAAGCTTAGGCAGGCATTTTGAGATAATAAAAAAAAAAAAAAAAGCAAATCAGAATGAAGGGTTTAGCAGAACTGCTGTAAAAATGTGGAGTGAAATCGGTAAATTGCTGTTTAGAGTAGTTTTCCCCAAACGGTGGATAAAAATCGACCTCTTGCTGTTTACGAGTGTTTAAGGGTCCTGGCAGCTGTTGATTGTGTGTTCTAGTAAGCAGGCGTAGCTCATTAGCATTTCAACCTTAACCTGAAACCTGGATTAGTTGAACAGCTTAAAAGTATCAAGGGAGGGTTAATGAGGATATGAGTGAAGTTTGTAGGCGGCTGTGAGCATATCGTCTCTCAGATCTCCAACTAAGCACGTTCCCAAGGAGAGAGCGGGGGAAAGAGGCCAGTCTGGCCGCGCGCTAATTACCCCGCTGCAAGCTAGCTAGCTGGAACACAAGTGCACAGTCAGCAGGCACTAATTAGGCTTTCTTTTATTCAAACTACTGTTTTTATTGAACAAGGTTTAAACAGCAGGGGGGCAGGGGCTCGTGCTGCTGCAAATTGCGATTTTCACACAAGAGCGGGAAATTAGGTCTGATGCTTCGGCATCAACATGAAACCCACCTCCTTTCCATTTTTACAGAGATTTGAGCAGAGCCTCCCATGCTGATAGATCGAGACCGCGGGGCCTTTGAAAAAGAAAAAAAAAGTGAGAGAAAAAATGTGATAAGGCGAGGAAGAAAAAATGGCTGCTTTTGATCTCAGTGGGGATCGAGATGTGAAAATCAGCCAAGTGGCCCAGCTGTACTCACTGTTTGTTCTGCCTTTAAGAAGCGAATACCAAGGGACACTTTGTGGCACTTGAGTCATCCGGCCTGGAGTATGAGCCGTTTTCTTTGTGACCCACAACTGTCTCTTTGCGTACCTAATCTACTCCTCCGACAGCCTGTGCGTTTCACAGCCATCATCTGTTAACAGCCAATCCCTGATGATAAATAGAGCAGCTGCTCTGGCCCCTCGCCTCCGACAGCAACCCCGCAAGCTCCTAACTTTAAATGACTCTCTGTGTGCACAGATTCACCTGCAGGAGGGGAGGCAGTGGGGCGGTCGGGGGCTCTTGGGGAACACAGGGGGAGGGGAAAGTGTCACGGACAAGATTCTGTAACATACGAGTCAGCATCCGAGTAGCTAAAAGGATAGAGCTCAACGGTAGACAAATGGGAAGACAAATGGGAGTTAATAATGAGCCATCTGAGCCTTTTTTTTCTTTTTCTGTAGGAACTTGTCAAGAGTATTGAATAAAGATTTCAAGCTAGTCTATAAATTTCACCTAAAAGCAGCCGAGCACACCTCTCACAGAGTTAAGCTGTTGAATTATCTGCCATGCTGGGTAAACGATGGGGCTCTGCAGAGGCAGGGAGTCCCGTGGACAGCCGGGAGGGAGACGGCACAGTGTTACCTGAAGGTCGAGGCCTGATTCTGGCAGCAAACAGGGAACTCAAAACACAAACAGTGGACATCCAGAAGGGGATCTGGGGCTGGATCGCCGGCAGCATGAGAGGCGACTTTAGTGGATTTTCTTTTTTTTGTGGCACTTAGCGTAAAATGAAAAACAGCTCCACTGTTTTGATGTAACGCCGTGTCTGCTAATGATACTTTGAAGAGCGGATGAAAAGGAAAAGTGTTATAAGAGCATGACGAGGAGGAGGAGGAGGAGGAGGAGGAGGAAAAAAATAGATTGAAATTACACTTCTAGGGCCGTTCGTGCTGTGAGAAATGCGCTCCATCACTGAAATGGATTACAGCGTTGAGCAGGAAAACAAATTGAACTCTAGCTGCGCCCCGTGCGCTGATGTGTCTTGGTGTGTCACATAAAGATTGAGCAGAGACACGGTGTAGCTGACGGCCGCGCTATGTCACAAGCCTGCTTGAGTGAGGCAGCAGACGCTGGCACTTAGCAGGCTCCCTCACAACTTGCTGATCTCCTGGGGGTTGGCTGATTACTGTGATTCCAAAATTACAGTCTTGATGAGCTGGAGCATTTTACAACAACAACAAAAAAAAAGCTGCTGCAGAAATGGGTCAAGCCAAAGCTGAGTTTTCACTCTTGGATAAACGGAAAGGAAGAAAAGGAGATGTAGATGTTTTATGATGGAATAAATACAGCTGTCCAGCTGGATGGGACATAGTTATTGTCTGGGAAGTGATTGACTTTTGAGTTTATGTAAAAAAAAAAAAAAAAAGCTTGAGAGAAAAACAATGATCATTGAGACTACACAAACCCAGTATTACACAATGTGAATGTACATTTGAATGCTTTTAAAAAGTGATCAGTGAAATGTCCGTTCAAAATGTGTTCAGGGTGAAAAAGACACTGACTTAAAGTTACTGTTTCCATTCATCAGATGTCATACATTAATCTCAAGAGCCGGTTAGCAGTTTCCCCTCACAGTAAAGAGTCCCCATTTGTTAGCAGCCGAGTTGTGAAATTCAAAACACATTGAATGAACTGGGCCAGCTCTGACTCGTCTGCCATTAAACCGGGGCAGCAGATTGCTTCTTAAATTCACTCTCATTACAAGATCATCAGGGCAAAACCACTCAGCCGCAATCTGTCTGCCAGTCTGACAGAGACAGACTCTTCCTGATGGCGTGAAAGCATCCGAGACGGTCGAATCCAACACACCAATGTGCCGATTGGCGCTGCGGTGCGCAAGCAGAGGGGCCGCACTCGTGTGGCAGACAGATCTTCAGGGGCGACGAGGGAGGGAAGGGGAGCCGGCTCGCTGTTCATCAGCGAATTAACGGTGCAGTTCATCCTAGTTTCCCTCGAAGACGGACCTACGGTGCCGCGGCACAACAAAAACAGGTTCCCTCTCTCTTTCTGGTTTTAATGCAGAGCTGCAGAAGAGAAGCAGGCCAGGGTTGGCATGGGCATCTGATGCGGGGCGGGCAGCAGGATTGTAACAGCTTGGTTTGCTGTGTGGGATGATGGTGGTAGTTAATAGTGTGTCTGTGTGTGTGTGTGTGTGTGTGTGTGTGTGTGTGTGTGTGTGTGTGTGTGTGTGTGTGTGTGTGTGTGTGTCGAGATACTTACATTTCTGATGTCCAGTGTTCATCTGCGTGTGGGGGAGAAGCTGGAGGGGGAGGTCACCTGGCCCTGGCAGACAGGCCAGCATTTCACACAGACACTAATGCAACATGGGACACACACTTCTCCTCACACTGCAGAGGGAGAAAGGGAGAGAGGAAGAGAGGGAGAGAGAGAGAGAGAGAGGTCAGCAGTCAGACATAACTGCAAGGCAGCACATGGTGCGTGGTGATACAGAGGCTGGGTCCAGACTAATAGAACTCTGTGGCCGATCCCCCGGAGGCAGAGGGCTGAGGGAGACGTGGTTACCTTTCAATTAGAAACTGATTCACACCTGGAGCATCAGGTAAGGTGACATTTGACGCCAATAACAACTTCAATTAAACATCAAACAGCTGAAGTAAAACGGGCAGACTGGGCCTGAGGGGCAGGCAGCTTTAAATCGACTCAGTAGTCCTCCTCCTCCTCCTCCTCCTCCTCCTCCTCCTTCTTCTCCTTCTTCTCCTCCTCCTTCTCTCTCCTCCCTCCTCCATGTTAGTCAGCCAGTTGGACCGTGCTACCTGCACTTTACCGCTCTGCCTCCACCAGACCATGGTGGAGGAAATTAATGACTCCCGTTCACTGGAAAAGAACACACTCGCTGACAAGTTAGTGAGTCTCTGATCGATTCTGAAGTCCTCTAGACCTCAAAGAGGCCTTTATTTTGGAGACATTAAACAATGGAGCCGGCTCCGAAAAAAAGCCTGCCACTTTGTGCAGCAACCTGATGTAATAGAGGGAGAAACCGCTCGCCGCGCTCCACTTGGCTTACTGCTGTATTGAAAACAGCACAGATGCTTGCTTAATCAGCACTGAAGAACAGTCGGGGAGCAAATTAAGTCTACAGAGTCCGTGCCCTCCCCTTTCGCTGCGTGGCATCAGAGGAGGGCGGCGAGTGTGCACAGACAAACAGCGTCTATGAGAGAGGCAATTACCCACAAAACAACCTTGGCGTGCCTGTCTGCCTCGGGGTGATGGCTTAAAAGTGTCTTCCCCCCTGCAGGGAGAAGAGACAAGTGGAGGAAAGAGTGACAAAGTGAGAGAGAAAGGTGGAAAGGGAGAAAGACGGGTGCTGGGGGTGATGGCGGGGGGGCTGAACTTGTTCTAAAAAGCAGGAGCTCAAAAAGGTCAGCATGACAGCTCATTTAAATCCTCCCAGCGAGAGGAGACAGAAAAAAAGAAAGGGAAAAAAGCCTTAATGAAGCTGCCAGTTCTACACAGATACCTGTGAGCGTTGCACCTTGGGGTGCTGCTGGGCGGCAGGGGGGAGGAAGGGAGAAAAGGGTAGAGAGAAGGGGGGAGACTGGTAGGGTGGCGAGTCTTGAGACAGATCTGAGGATTTTGGGGGCGTTTCGTGGCACTGATGCTGCGGCACCCTTCCTGTTGCCCAGCCTTCTCCCCCGCTTTCTGATTTACAGCCTGGACCGCCATATGGCAGCAATCCCTGCCCTCGATTCAGCGTGTCACCATGCATTAACTTTAATTGGCCTGATATGTTATTCTTTTCCCTCGGCCTTGGAAGGATTTTGAGGTACATAGCGCCTTGATGTCAGCGGGCAGGATTTCCAGCGCTCTCTCATTTATCAGGGAGCCAAGATTTCACACAAAGATAACAGCAATCTCTCTGACAACAGGCAGGTTTGGGCTGGAGAGAAACTAAATATCAAATGGTGGCAAGAGACTGAAATGATGTGTGTGGGACACACACACACACACACACACACACACACACACACACACACACACACACACACACACACACACACACACACACACACACACACACACACACACACACACACACGAAGAAAAAAAAGCCAGCCAACAGGCCATCAGCCCGCCCCCTTCCTGCCTCCCCCACAGCGCCCCTGAATGTCAGAAAGCTGTGCAGTGGGGAGTGCAGCGGCAAAGGTCAGCCTATGGTAATGCCCCAGCTGACAATCTGCTTTACGGAGGAGAGCAGGGGGAGATGAAACCCGACAGACAGAGGCCCGGCGTCTACTGACTCGCCTATCAGCGCCGCTGCCACAGTGACTTCACATATACATCACACGCCAAACACTGGCACTTTCTAGAAAAGGCACCTGCCCCCACAGAGGCGTTTGGCAACACATGGACTATTTGTATCAGCAGTGGGGTGACGACACCGGATAGACTGTCAAGTCCAGACGGGGACTAAGGCCAGTAATCGGCACGTGGCTGGCTCGGCCGGAGGCTACTGTTGAGTCCTGATGCCCCTCTGACGAGGGGGGGATGGGGAGGGTTCAGACTCGGTCAGGACTGGGGCTCGTCTCCCCAGCCATCCACACATCCAGGCAAATAGGTGTCTACCCCGATGTCTGAACAGGTTTTGTCATGTAGAGACTCAGCCCCCCCGGTCCTGAGTGGAAACAGGGTTGCGTCTGCAGAGGCCCAGCCGAGCCAGCTCTGGCCGGCCTGTGGAGCCGGGATTGGCTTGGTGGAGTTTAGCCAGGCGTCTCACACTATCAGCCCCGTGCAGACAGACACCACGGGGTTCTCAGAGTATTAGTTTGGGGGGAGGTGGGGGGGCCCGTGACTCGACAAGTCTACACCAGCTACTTATAGAATCGTAATAAAAGTGTGCGAATAACTGCGTGGCTTTCATTATAGACACATAAAGGCCAGCAGACAAAAGCAGGACTTGAGCAAGTGATGCGCATGGCTTGTGTCATGTGTCAAATTGCTCCCATAAAAGCTGACCTATATTTCCTTTTCATTCCTCGGTGGGGAAGGAGAAAGAGAAAGCCATCAGGAAGTAAAAAGAAAGTGCAAGGAGGAGAAGGAACAAGATAGACGGAAGCCCATTTAGGAAATTAGACCAGCTGACTGCATTTATGTCGAATCTTTTGATCAATATCCTCCTCATCAACTAGGATCTGCATTCGTTCGAAATTTGGGGATTGCATCAGGCTAATTACGGAGGAAGTCATCTATTAAAATCCGAATAAAAAGCGAGGATGTGCACCAAAAATAAGCTCATTAGAAGGACACACGAACAATATTAGAGGAGAAAAACAATAAAGGGAAGAAAAAAATAAACGGTGGGAAAAGGTGAGAAAGTACATTCAGTTACTGGTTGAATATTAACAGCGTTTCTCTACCAATTAAAAGCAAAAGCAATTAGGAGAGCTAAGTCACCATGTTGTACATTGCTAGTGCTAACGGCTGAAGGAGAGGAGAGTGGAGGAGAAAGCAGGCTGCTGTTATTCTAATTGCATGTTTACCCCCAGGTTATGGGTCTGAAATAGAGCCAAGAAAAAATGTTGCAGTAGAAAAATTCAATGCAACTTCACTGTGCTGATTCTCTCAGGGACAGAGAGAGTGAAATTACTTTTCTTTGCAAGCCGAATCTCTGAATAGGAAGTAAAGAAAGAAAAGGAGCAAGAAATAGAGAATAGCTTTTTGCCCTTGAATACCAAGCCGGAGTGTTCTGTCAAAAGAGAGAGACAGGGGGGGGGGGGGGGGTTTGGCTTTCGAGCACGTTAGGAAGAAATGACACATCAGTATGGCCTTCATTAGCTCGTCAGGTCCACAAACAACAGATAGAAAAGGATTTCTGCTGCTAGCAGAGGGCCACGGGCATGTTAGGATACACGGCCTCTCACAATGGATCCTGATGACTCCAGCACATCCCGAGGCGTTCGGGACGGGCCGTTTGCTTTTTCAGTCAGCAGGGAGAGACCCCCCCCCACCCCATCAACCCGAGCTGTTATCTCACACCAATGGAGAAAGGGCGAGAGAGTGGGACACGGCCATGTTAGTAGAGGGGAGGGCGAAAACGGAGAGAGAGGACAACCAAACCCGAACTCGACTCGCACACAAATTGAGAGTCTGTAAAATAGTGGTTTCCAAGTTGCTAGACACGGGGTGTCAGGCATAAAACTGTCAAACAAGGAAACCGCTGCAGTAGTGTGGGAGAGGAGAGAGGAAGACAGCTACTTGAAACTACTCTTCTTTAGGGATTGGAGAGGAGGTGGGGGGCTGTTGCGAAACAACTGGGAGGCTGTATGAATGCTCAATAACTAACTGATGAAAAAGTGACAGTTCCCTGAGGTGAGATGGTGGATATGGAGTGGAGAGAGACAGCATGCCCCTGGAATAATGCAGAGTCCACAGCTGGATCGGCTGAGTCTTTGCATACGTGTCAGATGCGGAGGAGCTGGTTTCACCACGAGAACAGTGGCTCGTGGAGTAGCTGTGTGCTATGAGACCAAGAGAGGGAAACAAGCTCCCGAGCTACGAGGCCTCTTCTTATCAGAGTGACCTCATTCATTCCCCGGCCGCTTTGGAGCCTGTGGCCCGGCCACCTGGATGATGTCCATTGTCCGCCGCAAGCGGAGTGGAGAAGCCGGCAGTAATGTGGCCGTGTCACGGACACATTACCCCTCCACCACGTCAGCGCTGAGGGGACAGCCGGCCAAGGCCCATTCTTCAACTTCGGGTCAGTTTCACTAACAGCCGCTTAAACCCACTTGCCTTCCAGAAGAGCCCTCCAAATGCAGAAGGTAGCGCTAAGTGTGCTCCGTCAGTGTCAAGCCTGGCCAAGGTCAGACGGGCAGACAGAAAGCGCTGGCAGCGCCGCGTGCGTGCCGGGGCCCCTGGCTGTGCCGTTTGACAGACATGTTTACACCTGATAGAGAATGCAGTGTGGATGGCCTGCCACAACAGAGGGGATCCAAAGTGAGGGGTGCCAGCCTAGTTATTTATTTATCTGCTGCATATCCATCCAAAGTGCAGCCAGAAGCTGGGCATGCCTCAGTGAGGAATAAGCCAGCCTGCTCTCAGACATGACATGTCTTAAACCACTTGAGGAAGGGGGGATAAAAGAATAAATAAATAAATAAAAGACCTGATATGTAGTCAAATAAAAAGGACAGCAAATATCTTATGAAGCAGCTCGGAGATTGGATTTGATCTACTCACACTCTTAATACATCACACTAATTAATGATCAACACACGAAATAACCCAGTTTGATCAGAGGCTGTTCTAAAACCATCCATGACGATGTCAGGAGGCTGGGCCTGTTCCTACTCAGCGTTGACGTTAAAACACTTTGACGAGGTAAATGTCAACATAGTGAGGCTTTAGCTAAACTAAATGCCGACATCAGATGCTGAATAATCTCACGGGATAAGAGAAGACTTTTACCTGCTTGCGGCGCTAGATGAAAAGGCAAGAGATCACCAGAGTCCACGAGTGTCTGCACAAAGTTTTCTTGGCAACAGTTGTTGAGGTTTTTGGAGCATAACGGTGGACTGACCGATGGACCCAAGGCCCGACATCGCTGCCCCACTGCGCTAGCTTGGATCTGCCAGATGAGAACAGTGGAGGAGCCCTGAGAGGCGCAGGAAGGCAAGTAAACACTATGGAAGAGACGCTTTTATCCTCTGGAGAAACTTCAGCCTTCTGGTAACCATCGGATCACACAACTCGAGACACTTCGCTCATACATACGAGAGCAACACTGCTCCGTTTCATCTCCTGCGTGTTGCCACGGCATCCGTGTTATCTCCACATATCCCCGTATCACATCAGACAACAATGTGCTGAGTCACATGCTGCCGTGTCAGATGCCAGACTGCAGGGTTTGGACTAGGATGGCATGGTAAAAACAACACAGACATACAGATACTAGATTAGCATTGATCTTCTATCACTGTGTGTGTGTGTGTGTGTGTGTGTGTGTGTGTGTGTGTGTGTGTGTGTGTGTGTGTGTGTGTGTGTGTGTGCAGTGATAGAAATCGTCAGACTTCAGACGGCTGGTTTTTCCAGTTGCTTGGTGTATAATGGTGAAATTGTGGAACAGCAGGATGAAGAAACCTGAACCAACTGATGAGCCTGCGTTGAACTGATCTACTGCAGATTGGCAATGCACAAAGATGTACATGTATCCAGTATGAACTACCGGTCCTGCTCTGTCGACAAAAATGACAATAGCCTTGTAATTCTGACAAAAAGAAATAAATACATTTGTTATGAAGACACACTGAGGCAAAAAGGAAATTATGCAAAACAGCCTTTTACATTAAAGCTGGG